>JALPQI010003459.1:0-89095 GCA_025490895.1 Thaumatotibia leucotreta
AAATAATTTAGAGATGTAAAAGTTCTATTACTTCTTAATCCAGCAGCGCGATTTTGCTCTTGATTTTCATACAACAATCTTCACACATTCGTATCACAAACGTGGCCGCGTGGTAATCACCACCTCAATTCTTTCAATGGAGGTCGCAAGAGTCGACTAAGGGATTGAAGCGTCACTGACCATTTATTTATCGAAGATAATGGGCAACAGCGTCATTCAGCGTCGGCAATCGCAATAGTGGACACACTACTGCGATTGCCGACCCGGTTGCCCATCGTGGCGATTATGGGTATTTACCTCCTAATTCGTTCATACGTATAGGTATTAGAAGAGGCCTTAGTTAAACAGTGGACAGAGGCCTCTTCTACGAGTATTACCTAAGCGTACGGACGCATTAGGAGGTAAATGCCCATAATCCACTCCACTAATGATAATGCTGCTGCTCATCATCAATTTTCAATAAATAAATGGTCAGTGACACTTCGAATCCCTTAGTCGACACCCACGGGAAGAGTTGGGGTGGTGACAAATGTATTCTTACTGTCGTCATCACACGGCAAATGACGGATGATGTGAATATCATAATCATACTTAATCAGTTCCGATACAATCGATAAGATTAAGGTCATGATAAGTATCCACTGAATGTTGGGCTATACCCTGTTCCTGTATACACCGTGTTTTTATTGATTTCCGTTAAATTAAAGGGAAGCTTATTTAGGTCAAAAATAATAAATTTGTCTAAGAAACTAGTATCTTAACTCTTACTGTTATTGAGTTAATAAAAAAAAAGGTTAATGACTGAACAAGTGTATTGCAACCTTTATTACATCCTAATTCCTAATGAAACTTATTTTGACATGTGCCGTCAGGCACCTGAGATCTTATTCTTAAGGTTCTCTCACACTTACCATTTCATTTGTTATGTATGAAAACGAAAAAATATATATATTTAGGAATTCGATTAAAAGCAATATACCAGATAGAATTAACGTACCAAGCAACCTGTTAAACGGAATTAAATAAAACACGGTGTATACCTACGAAGAATCTCCAGGTAAAAAATAGGTAAAAATTTAGTACAATGCCTCTAATATCCTGGAATGTATTTTTATAGAACATTTTAGAATACCTACTCGTAATTACCTAAATGTACCTAAATAATAACTTCAACATGCCTTTTGACAAAGCTGAATAGCACAATTATTTTTCACAGCACTATGAATGCTCAAAGCAGCGTATAGAATAATAGCAACGATTTATTTTAGATCAATCAACCCGTACGCAAATTACATTACACGCATTTAAATTATTATATTAAACTGCTGTCGTTTCGCTATTGAATTTGCAAAATATGATGACATAATGCAAAAATGGTTACATTGGTATACTATAGCATCGATCGTATTCCCAAGGTCAAAACACTGTAAATTTTGAAGGGTAAACCGTTTCAATAATTTGTCGGTCCATTAACGCGTCGGCCAAACTTCGGGCACCTTCGTACCAGTCGAGTAAAAAGAATATAGATACACGCGAAGTGCAAAAAACATGTATACATAGCCTTATAGTAATAGGCATAGGGTTGAGTTTACATATATTTAGCACTTTGCGCGAATCGATATCTTTGACTTTAACGTACAAGTTTGAGGGGTTAGCAAATGAGGCATTCCGGGTTAGACTCGACTTTGATAGTTGCCATCAATCCTGCCTACTAATGCCAATTGAAACCTATCTTAACGCAGAAATATTAGCGAATGTGGTTTAGTTTAAACTAAGGAACAAATTGGTGAAATATATCGGCACTTTACGAACATTTAACGAAATTATTTAGAAAGATTTAGAAAGATTTAGAATTTTAAGTTACTCGTGAGATTTACAAGTTTTAAGTGCAACTGGAGCGCATGTAGGTATGTATATAGTTGTTGTTGTTGTCGTCCTAAGGCACCCCAGAGGTGCAAAGGGCCTTCGCAAGATCGCGTCACGCCTCTCTGTCCTCAGCAACACCGTATGTATAATAGTGAAGAGAAATCATTATTTTAATTGCCTTCAAATAATTAGCCATTTTTACCAGCAATATATTAGGTATGTATTTATAATTGTTTTATAAATACATACGTATACCTAATATATCTTTCACTGTTAAGCTAATTATTTCAAACACTAGAATACAATATCCTTCTTGAAGCGTTGTCGTTAATCAAAATCATTTACTCATTATTTTTAGTAATCAGTTTATAATTATTATTCAAACGCAATGTTTGTAATATAGATAATCATGAATGGTTTATTATTGTTACAATTATTTACTATTACTTTTTTCAACCATCATCATTATTTTACCCTGAAGAAGTCCACCACTGGACAAAGACCACACTCAACTATCTAGTAACAACGAACGGCCACTCGCTGTCTTAAACCAACGGTTTCCCGTCATCGTCCATGTAGTCGTGGGACTTTCCACGCTGCGTCTTCTGATGGATGGTTGCCAGACATGCAGAAATGATGGCCGATTTGAGAAGGAATGTTCTTGAGTACACTTATCAACCTTCCTTCTCAATCGATCATCAGATTCATCAGTTCTGCGTGCAATTTGACCACTATCACTTAAGGAAGGCTTTGTCGACAACTTAGTCTCTCCTTACGGTTTTTAGGGTTCCGTAGCAAAAATGGCAAAAACGGAACCATTATAGTTTCGCCATGTCCGTCTGTCCGTCTGCCTGCAGCATAGCTCAGTGGCCGTTAATACAAGAAATCTGCATGTTGGCATGATTAATTTGTATACCACAAATTAATCATGCCAACAAAGTGGTATAATAAAAACTAGAAAAAAAAATTTTTTTCGGGTATCTCCCCAACTGTTCAAATGGGGATGATTTTTTTTATTTGGTGAAATCGTATAGTGTGTGGTATCATTGAATAGATCTCTTAAAATGAATAAGGGTCGTAAAAAGAAAGTTTTTTCTAAAGTCAATATTTTCGGAGATAATAACTCCAAAAGAAAAAAAAAATGTGTCCCCTCCCTCAAACTTTTCGAGCGCTACAATGTATTATTTAGTCTAGTCAGGCTCACGTTAAAAAAAGAATCTGAATCTAAATTTCACACAACTTTTGATAGTATAACGTCGTGCAAACTTTTCTCATTATAGATATCAAATTTGGTGGCAAATTTGCAATAGGAATGAATAAGCGGCGTTATGTTGAGACCAAAAGTTTTTTAATATAACGGCGTATAATTTGAGTTTGAGCTAACCCGTGCGTTTAAAAATAAAGCCGGTACTCGTGTCAGTAACTCGGATATAAAGTCTTGGAAAGTGATATTAAAATTAGGTGTTAAACCGTCATGAGGTCATGACTTATATTTATTTGCTACGCAATGTGAAATACCGTTTAATCTTTATTAGGCAAGTAAAAGTAGAGAAAATAATAGACATCTATAAAAACTAAGTAATACTACATTCAAACGAAATGTAACTAGCATATATATTTGTAAAATGCTGGGAGAAAGCTGCCAGCTCCTTGTCCACGCGTGGTTGAATTTCATTTAGAAATAAAATTAAATACTATCTCATAATCTTACAGAAATGAATCTCAAGCTTGTGGTGTACTTGACGAGAATAACAGTAATTTTATCGGTAACGAAAAAGCCACAAAGAGAAAAAAATTTCGACGTATTTACTATTTAGCACTCACTAACCCGTTAACGAGTTACACCCTGCGTTGATACTGTAGGTAGGCATTATGTATTTCATTATTTCTTAGAAAGCAATAATAATTCAGAAAAAAAATTTTTCAAACAAACAATGGTAAGTATCTGTATCCACTCCCTTGCCAAGATTTGAACCCAGACCTTTTAGCCCCACCACCTTTCTGGGTAGGGTTACCTTCACGGGTCGGTTATAGAGGTAGTTAAAATGGTGTCACGATTGTACGGTGTTACCATGTAATGCTAACTGTAAACGTAGTTGAACGATAGGTACTTAATTATGAGGACTAAAAATGTCATTTTATTTCTCCCTTTTGTTATTGCTGAAAAACGTCACAATTGAATAAGAGCAACTTATTAAATATGACACAAAATTTCGGTGGCGAGAGCAATTTCATCCGACAGTGACAGCCCAATCCAATTATATGCAAAATGGAGTCTTTATGGCGAACAATTTAAATTGCTTATTGCTAACAAGGTGGTGTCTACCATCACCCACAATGTTAATTGGCATCGTAAACCTTATTACGAACATAATAAGCCCAACTTTTGTCAAGTAAGAACTTTTAAAACATAATGATACAATGCGAGGCTCTTTCACTTGAAGTTTGCGAATAAAGTTATGGTACAAAATTCTTCACGAAAACGGGCATACATCCCTTTTACCCAAGTTTAATTAGAATTTTACATGAATGAGATTAAGTACGCATAACGAGAAAAAACTATTAATAACGAAAATATCACCTCATATTTTCGTTATAACTACTAGTGATTTTCGTAGTTAAACGCTCATAATAATGACGTGTATTATACAAATGTTGCTCACGATACAGTCCCGGTAAAGTACTGACCAAATAATTTATATTCTATATTACGCCTACGCCCAGACTATTATTTTAGGCATAAAAATAAACGTAAACAGAATCAAATGGCTCCTTAAGCCAAATGAGGGTAGATAAAAACATGACACGATCGAATAAAGTAGATTAAGACACAGGTCGATCAGTTAGAGATCCAGGTGGTTACAAATTTAGTTAGTTAACCAATAAATGTTGCAACAACCTTATAAAAACTTATAAATTATTTGTTTCATCATAATCATTAACAGCTTGTAGACGCCTATTGCTGGACATAGGCCTTCCCTAGACCATGCCATAAGGATTATTCGTGCTCAGCTCGCATCCAATGGATTCCAGCAAAATTCCAGTGGTCTATCTTGTGGGGGATCTTTCGACGCTACGTCGCCCGGTGGTCGCCATACAAGGACTTGCTTTCCCAATCGTTCTTCGAGCAATAGGTATGACCAGCCCTTTCTGAGATACGAGCTAAATTTCTGTCTTAACCCTTTTTACCAAAAACAAAAATTAAATTGATGGAGAAAGATAAAACAATAATTATTATTATTAGCTATTGTTTGCATAAACGTTTACAAATTGTTTGTTAGCGTTTATTTAAATACCTAAAAGTGGAGCTACAAAGTAAAGGGTGGAAAGGCTTTGAATAGTCTTCGTTTTTAGCCTTTATCAAAATCCATGCAAATCACCCCATGAAAACACTACTATGAGACGACGATTGATTTCAATAGTTTCCCTGAAAATGGTGTCAACGCATTTCATGCCGTTCGATCATAAATCGACCCATCGAAATTTAATTGAAAACCGTTTCGACGAAGCTGAAACAATCTGCAAACTACAGAACTGCAAATCGATCGTCATTTGACACCTTATAAAATATCTGCAGTCCGCGTGCATCCCATCTTGGGTCCGGATTGCAGCGGCCGTGCTATTCCGCGGCGGATATTAGAGCATCGCTCAGTGTCATTCCTAACGCTTACCAAGAAAGTCCACCTAAAAGCCAATCATGCACAGACCAACCTCACTCCAAATTGACCAAAACTTGTAATATATGCCGATATTATATATTATTAATCAATCAATGTTACAATAAAACTAGAAAACATAACGGTATATATTTTAAAACTACAATTTATGTACAAACTTAGGCGTAGAAACTTTTGGTTCATGGGGCCCCAGCGCATGCAAATTGTTTGCTGAGATCACGAAACGTCTGGATAAAGACTGAAGAGCTGACGACTTCCTCGCACAATGCATCAGTATTGCGATACAGCGAGGAAATACTGCCAGCATCCTCGGTACAATGCCACAAGGGCCAATCTTATAAATAATAAAATAGGAAAGCGGTGCCATTATTTTTTGGCTGATTGATTTAAGTTACCAAGCTAAGGAAGGAACTATTTTGAAAAAACCTACAAAGTGGAGGGAAAATACGGTTTAGCAATAGAAGGTAACTATTCCTAGATTTCAATAAAATTTGGTATTTTGGGTACCTTTAAAGGGGAAGTATTATATTTTATAGTTCGTATACATGTAAGAGCGAGTAATAATCGTCACGAGTCTCAAGATCACCGTACACTGTTGACTCAAACCAACGTTCTTCCCGTCAACAGAATACGCAGCCAATACTGTCGCGTGTCGCTTGATAAACGACCGGCTCCGTTCGGACCCTCGTCGATTCTCGGCTAAATCTTCACGTGATAATGCCTGTACAATTCCGAATATGACAAGGACAGAGGATGCCTTTTCTGGAGAAAAAACTTGTGATATCCAGTGATCGGAACCACAGGTGCAAAACTTTCACAAAACTTTTAACATTTAGCATTATGGAACACTTTAGCCAAGAAAAATACGAATTTTATTGAAAAATCTTTATTCAATGGTATTTCCTATCTCAGAATCTTAAAGTTACAATGTTTGGGTGTGTAGATATGAGTATGTATATTTTATGGATGTATGTGATCTATCTATGCCGTGTGGTGACGGCAGTAAGAATACATTTGTCACCACCCCACTCCTCCTGCGGGTGTCGTAAAAGTCGACTAAGGGATTGAAGTGTCACTGACCATTATTTGATAAAAGATTGATGATGGGCAGCAGCGTCATCATAGTGGACACATTACTGCGATCGCCAATCCGCTTGCGCTGCGAGGCGATTATGGGCATTTACCTCCTAATGCGTATAGCATAGTTAATAGGAGATGCCTATGTCCAGCAGTGGACTATCACAGGCTGATGATGATGTGATCTATCATGGTCATTTCACCTTGAAGTTTTGTTAAAATTTTGCACCCAAAGTTCAGATTACTAAGTGATCTTAGAAGTCAATAAATCAATTGAAACGTCATCAGCTGGTAAAATTCGATTGAATTGTATTGATCATTATTATTCAATATCACGCAAGTAGGTATCTACATCACAAAAATAATATATGTACAATTATTTACTGGAATGTTCCGCTAAATGTTTACATTCTTTACATGTATTGTCTAGCCGATAAAATTATATGATAAATTAAGCTCTACAATGCCACAAGGGCCTATCTTAGATATAGGTTAGGTAAGTTAGATAAAAAGTACCTATATGTATTTGCTGTACAGATATGTAAATATTTTCCACAGTTGTGACTAAAAAAATTAAGCTGTCGCCGGGCAAGTTTATTCAGTCAATTTTGATTATCAAAACCGATAATGTAATCATGTAGATAATGTAATTTCAGTATGATTGTCAAAACCCATGTCTAACATTAAATGTTAATAAAACGCAGTATCCTAGGCAATAAAACGTTAATGTCATGTAATGTTATGTTCGCAATATCACTGAACTCTCATTAACGCTTAAGCTGAAGCTTAGTTAAAACTATTGTTATCCAGTGAATTCACGTCAGGGAGTTGCTAAGTTATGAGGTGTTGTAAGTTGCGTCAGTATTTGGCCAGGCGCCAGCGCTAAACGGGAAAGCTAAACGGTTTTTGTTGATAATTATCATGTGGATAACTTGGCCTTAATTACGGCTTTAACGAACGTTGCTATTTTAGACAGTTGTTGCTTCGGTACGGATCTTTATGTTGACATTATTATTGAGTTGAAACGACAGAAGAAACAGTTGACCTAAGTAAAATTATCAAAAACAAATACTTAGCATATTAAAAGCTTTTTCATTAATTGATAATGACTTAATAACCTTAAACACAACAACAATTTTCTAATCATTGAGAAAAATTTGCAATTTACTCACTACGATCTTTTTTTGGAAATTATGATATGGAAAGCTTGGCCTTAATTACACGTGTTTCAACATAGTTGCTATTTTGCTTTTGTAGGGATTTCTAAATGCCTATCTCATGCATTATACAATTTACTATAAGCCGGAAATGAAGATAATCAAGATTCGAAATAGCTTCATTTTCAACACAATTTTTGTTTGCAATTTCCTTGCGTGCAATATACAATGTGATTGGCCCCATAGTAAAAGTTGTTCAGTATAGCCTACTAAATCACACCATTCAAGGTTTTCAGTGGCTCGTGTAACACCCTGTATACAGTGTGTTAACATGAGACTGGCTTTTATTGAAACCGAGGAATGCGATGCAGATTTTTAGCCAGACCGTGAACATTATTCGATTCAAAATGCTAATTTTAAAAGTAATTAACTTTCTAAGAAAAGTTAATTGAGAAGCAATGTACTTCAAAATAAATCGTTAATTTGCACTTGACAATGACAGATCGCAACCACTCATAACGTTTCACAACTAAGCAGTACACGCGTTACATTGATCGTTCGGAGGAAATAAAATTAACTGTACGGTAAATTTAATTATTTCTCAAATGTTAATAATTGAAAACGATTGCTAGTAATGCGTATTATTACCCATTTTCGTTAAAGCCCGGGTCATGGTAACACACTGTATGTCACTAACAGCAGGTTTATTATGGCCTCGTGTTTAATCGTTTGTCGTCGTTGCCGTCACGTTCTCACAAGCACGCAAGTGCGGAAGGGTCGCATAGTACGATAAACGCCTGACCACCATAAGGCACTGGCTTATGATGGTCAAGCGTAAGCGTTTATACGTTCCGATAATGCCGATAAACTATTAACACGGGACCATCACCTACAGAACTATTTAACGCTTGCCTACTTAATTTCAAAAATAGCTATGCTTCTATTCCATTATAAAATCTTCCACTTACCTATCTTAGACTACGGCACTTGCACTACCAATGCACTGAGTGCCAAGGTTTTTTTTAAAGTGCCGAGGTTCGCATAAATATTTTACTACCTACCACTAGGTACTATCATTATTTGAGGACAAGTACAAGTACCTACATAATTATTAATCTAAATTCGCGTTTTTAATCATAATACAATATAGTACTCATATACAAACAAAATTGTTCTTGCTAGTGAGTGAGTCGACTTGTCTCACTTGTTTTCGATACACTTACAATTAATCCTCCCATTTAATGGGTCTGCATAATATCGACGGTAGAAAGGCTAATTGGCTTAAGCGACACTTTGGGCGATATTGAGTTATTTATATCATCGGAATCGGCAGATTTTTCTCCGTCGATTGAGCTCGGTTTCACAGCGATCAGACGATTTTGATGGCGGTTAACACTTCTGAAATTTGGTACAGCGTTAAAAAAATCAAGGCATGAAGCAACACAAAAAATTGCATTTTTGAATGAAACGTGACTTGATCCACAAACATGTTTGGTTGGTTCCCGCTTAAGCGGTTTTTACTTTCCCAACTTTGCCATTCGTTTTGATTTGAACCTTTTGGCTTTACTTCATCACATACGAGCATAGTCGTTTAAGTCAATTGAACTTCAACAAAAAAGTGCCACCATAGGCGTTTGAAGCATTTAGCCTCCATTTAAAATAAAAGAAGCATGTCGCTTGAACCATTTAGCTCTTCCCAATTTTTTAGGGCATGGGTCGCTTCAACCAAATACGTAAAACCCTAAACCATAAAATGTATGTTACTTAAGCATTTTGAACCTCTTTTTATAGATGAGAATGTCGGTTGAAATAGAATATTTGTTTGACCTGTGTCATTTAAATCCTTATAATAAAATCATAATGCATCATATCAGTGTAGCTTAAATCATCAAAAGTTTCTATGAGAAACTTTTGACTCGGCGGTACAATCACCTATAACGCTCGCCTATAACTACCGCCGCCTCCCGCGCGGGTGCGTCAATCACTTGTAGTCTGTGCCAGTAGGCGCATGTGCCGTAGTGATTTGTGTGTGATACTGAAATCGTGTATTTCACATTATGAAAGTAATATTAAAAAATGTAACGTAACTATTTATTTATTTATTTAACCTTTATTGCACAGTTACAAAAAAATAAAAGTACAAATGGCGGACTTAATGCCTTAAGGCATTCTCTACCAGTCAACCATTGGGTCAAACAGAAAACTTACATTTGGTGCGGAATAAATAAAAAGAGAAATAAACATTAAAGTCACAAAACAAGTAATATTTTGTTTATCGTATAAAATACATACATATATTTACATATATACATAAAAAACATAATAATAAAAACAATGTACCCATGCACAACCACAACACCCACTATGACCCTTGATGTACGCGAAGCAGATGTTCACGTAATTTACGTTTAAAAGAAAATTTGCTCTGCGCTTGACGAATTACTAGAGGGAGATCGTTCCAGAGACGAATGGCCTGAAGGGCGAAAGAGTTGGACATAAATCCTGTGCGGTAGAGGGGAATGGAGAGTTTAAGACGCCGAGACATGCGAAGTTCGCAGCCAGGACGCGGTGTGACAAATGAAAATTTAGACTTTAGATATTCTGGTGCGGCTGGGTCGAAAAGAATGGTATAAAGCATACAGAGTGTTCTAGATGACCTGCGCTCGCGAACTGGTAGCCACTTAAGTTTACGGCGGAATTCCGACACATGATCGTACTTTCGGAGCCCATAAACAAATCTGATACACGAATTCAACAGCCTATCTAATTTGTTTAAAAGTTCCTGACTAATATTTGAGTAGCACACATCACCATAATCAATAACGGGCAACACCAACGCTTGAATAAGGAGAGTTTTCGTACTAACTGGCAGGAAGTGCTTCAACCTATAAAAAGAGCGCAGCATGCTGGTTACCCGACGACAAACGTCAGACACCTGAGGGGCCCAAGTTAGACCACTGTCCATAATTAACCCCAAGTTTCTCACTTCTGACGCGAAAGGAACTACAACATCCTCATACATAATCGGTGTCAGCTGTGCTAAGTTCACTAAAGAGAGCAAGCGAGAACTTCCAAGAACAATGGCTTGACACTTGGTTGGATTTACTTTGATGCCGAAATTTTGAGACCATACAGAAATATTAGCCAAGTCACAGTTAATTTTGCCAATCGCTTGTTCCAACCTACCAGGATCAGTTTGTGTGTATATTTGCAAATCATCAGCGTATAGATGGTGAGAACATTGGATGCTAGGAGTAACTAGGTTTATGAACACGGAAAAAAGAAGAGGAGACAGGATACCACCCTGAGGAACTCCAGAAGTCAGTTCGCACCAATCGGAAAGACCATTGCCCGCCCGGACCGCCTGATGACGATCCTGAAGATAAGAAGAGAACCAATCGGCCACTGTTGAAGAAATGTTTAGGTGTTTTAAGATGGCAAGTAACAGGTCATGATTGACCGCATTAAATGCATTGGAAAAATCTATCAAAACTAACACTGTTAATTGGGATGTTTCCATTCCCAATCTCACATCTTCAACAACTTTCAGCAATCCAGTAGTTGTGCTGTGACCAGAGCGAAATCCTGACTGATAAGGCGACAGAAGCTGATTACTGAAGATGTGAGCAGATAACTTTTTATGAACTATGGCTTCTAGAACTTTTGATAAAAAAGGTAGAATAGATATAGGGCGAAAATCTTTCATTAAGCTAGGGTTACTCGTCTTGGGTAATGGAATCACGTAAGCATTACGCCACAGCGACGGGAATACACCAGAAGACATTGACAGGTTGACAACATAAGCGATAACTGGTAGAATATTTTCCAAAATGTGAACAATCATTAATCGACTTATGTTGTCCTACCCAATGGCGTTTGACTTAATTGACAACACAATCTTACTTATTTCATCAACAGTGACAGAGGTGAAAGCAAATTCATTTTCAGAAAGACGAGGCAAGGCCTTAATTTTTGAGATAGTTCGGAGTACCGTGAGTGGATCTAAATTAAAAGATTTGGCAAAATGGGAATTCAAATCATTCAAGGAGAAAGAAACAAATAAAGAAGAGTTAGCCATCCCAGAAGATTTTCCTATGCCCAGAGATTTCAGAAATTTCCACGTTTCCGCCACAGAAGAAGAAACAATGTGCTCATAAACATACTTACGCTTAGCAGCTCTAACCATCTGATTGCATCGATTTCTAGCTTTCTTAAATGCTAACCAGTTATCATCGCAACGCTGACGTTTGAATCTACAAAACGCCCGATCCCGCTTAGTCATTGCCATCCGGACACCTCTCGTTATCCATGGTGCTGGAGGCCGCTTTAATTTAACATTACGGATAGGAGCATGCGCATCATACAATTTTAACACAGCCTGATTCAGTAGATCAGTCGCATCATCGACCGATGTAGCTGCGAAAACGGCAGACCAGTCGCAATCGCGAGCGTCACGTCGTAACGCCTCTATGTCCAACTTCGCGAAACTACGGAGATCCACCGAAGTTGGCTGCATTCTAGGAGGTCGAATGCGATAGCTAATAAAAATTAAATCATGACGAGAGAAACCTGGTGCCGGACACTGACCCACCTGGTCGATGTGATCAACAGAAGCGGTAAGGATAAGGTCCAACCACGAGTCCGACGCGTCAGTGTTATGATGCGTAGGTTGAAGCGGAAGTACTGTCAAATCGGCAGAATCTGTGACTACCCTCAACTTTCGCGATCTCGAATTAATTTTCAAAAGGTCGGTATTAAAGTCGCCCATGATAATGAGATGTGCGTACTCTGTGCTATAAGTTTGGAGTACCGTCTCGAGATCAGAAAAATAGTCTATCGTAGGAGAACAGTACACAACTCCAAGAAGTGCAGTTGTACCCTTTATCGTGACCTCAATGAACAAGTACTCCAACGAATTTGAAAATTGCGATGGGGACGAAGATAAAATTTTAAAAGGTAATTCACTACGAAGATAGATGGCCACACCTCCACCACCCTTGCCCACTCGATCGTTTCTCAGCAACACATACCCTGGCAGACTATACAAAGTGGAAGCTAAACTAGGCTTGAGCCAAGATTCCGAAACCAAAATTACATGTACATTGGAGCAAGAAAAAGTGTCAAGGAGGTCATGATAATGGCTTGGGATGCTTTGAGCGTTAAGGTGACAGACATTTAAGTGTTTATGGGCTTGTTGAAAAGTGCATGCTACAAAATTTCCGAGAGTATCAGGCTCAGACAGTGAATTACTTGTGTCAAGAGAATGATAGGAAGATGACAAGTCACAGGCAGAGAGGTACGTGTCATCATCGGACATAATAGTCTATGCAGGTGGGTACACAATTATTAATAATAAAATATATACTAAAAACAAATTTTATACAAAATAATATATAAATAATAAGTTTGTAGCCTAGAAGTGCAAGAATGCACGAAAGCAAAAAAAAAAAAAAAATTAACCGACCAGTTGACTGTTTACACCAAGTAAATTAAGAAAAATGTATTTACGTTAAAAAACAGACAAGTAGACATTCTTTGTAAATAAAAAAAAAATATAATACAAGAATACACAAAGCAAAACCGGAACGCAGTGACAAGCCAAACGTGACGTTAGCATTTGACGTTTGACATACAGACTACAGAGATTATGAAGAACATGATAATGCAAATTTGTAATAATACCTACATATGAAACAAAAAGGGTAGATCCTACATTCTAAGTGCGTTCCTTAACAAATTAAACACGAGGAAAACAAATAAGTGTTGCTACACTCTAGAAGCACCAACTAATTGGCGCGCCTTGCGCTACGCACAGCCTTGGGCGGCTCAGCAGGTCCCGGTTTTGGTGCCGACGGTTCATTAACCACAGACGCAGGAGTTGTAGTAGCTGGCTGCACAGGCGCTTCAACATTAACAATACCAGCGGTCAACTTGCTACCAGAAATCGGAGCATACTTAGACGCCAACTCTTCGAGTTGTTCAGCTGTAGTCAGGCGCTTTTTGTTACCACCAGGCAATTTAACATAAATATTGCCATCTAGGCTCCACACATTACGCATGCCGAAATGATTTCTAGCTGATACAAACACCTCACGTCGCCGTTTGGTCATGAACTCTGAGATGACAGTGGCAGAACCTTTGAGTGCTGTTTTCTTATGCCACACAGAGTTCCTTATATGCAAATCCAAAAACCGAACCAGCACAGACCTGGGGCGGCCATCGGTTTTAGGAGCAAGTCGATGACAGACAGTTATGGATTCACGGGTTACCTCAGAAAGTTGGAGATTGTGCTGGCACACGGTTACTATAGATGCCTTGATATCTTCATTAGTTTCCTCACGTATACCATCAAAGAGCAGGAACTTTCTGCGATGCCTCATCTCTATTGTGTCTACAGCATTACAGACATTATGGATCTGCAGTCTGAGTAATTCTAGCATTGCCGACATCTGCTCCTTGAACATAGACACTTCTTTACTCAAACTGGCTATGGTGGGATGTGAGTGAGGAGATGCTGCCTTCAATGCCGCATCCAATTCCTTGAATTTCTTGGAGAATGTTGTATCTAGTTTTTTCTGTGCCTCCAGGATTTTATCCAAAGCATCCATGTTCAATAGACAAGCCGGTGTTTGAGTGACAAGTTGATAACAATATAAGGTGCAAAGGTCAACTGGTAGGTATATTATAATAAATCACTTAAATGACATGGGATGACTTTCCCCACACTTCTACTAAGTATTAATTCAATCAATTTAATATATCACTAGTAATATCTGCTTTTAATTCAACAATTATATTGAATTATTTAATGTAAACACAAGTGACTTGCTTACTTTTTGACATTTACCCACCGAAAAAGCATAACTATCAAGCATAGTAATAAATTAATTAAAGATGTAAGGCAAAAAGAGCATTTTTTTCCAATAAAAGCGACAGAAAGGTTATTGCGGATGAAACGCTGTAATCAATATCCGCAATTTTTCTAAGACTGATTCTGCCAAATAACTATCTAATTATGTTATTAGAAGCAAATATTTTTCTTTATATAGCAATAAAAAATTGAGAAAAACGATTTTAATTCATTTTGTTTTCTTTAGACCTGCAGAGTAATTATACCTTTGTCTCTAAATATCCGAGCTTCAACCACCATGTTTAATCATATTCATATAATTCCTGAGATTTAAGCAATCCGTTTTTCAATGAGTGTGTGTCATTAAGTCAATTAGAATCGCCACTTATTTCCATTAAAGAATCGCTTAAACTGTTTAGCCTTACCCCGTTGTATAGTGAAAATAGAGCTTAGCTCATTTAGCCTTCTTTTTAAAAAAGTGCACTTGTACACAACAGTCATTTGACTTGCCTCCGGCGGCAGACGCTGTTGGTATTTGAACCAATTAGCCTTTCTCTCATTTGTAGCAGATTTGTCTTAAGCGACCTTTATTTCGAGACATAATAAACTAATTTTATCAAGGTAGGAACCAAAGTATGCGCCTTTATATCTTGAATATTTGATGGCAGTTGCGTTACAATATACCTGTTACTTTTTTTGTAGCGATTTTTTTTCTAAAAAATAAAACTTTAAACGGCTCTCCTGTAAAGTTCATAAAAATGTCGGTTAAGTCAATTAGCCTTTCTACCGTCGATATCACATTACTTGGTGATGCAGGCCTGCTACCGTGAACACCGAAAGTATTAAATGTCGGGGAATTGTCTCAGTCACTCTAGTGACGCCATCATTGGAGTGACAGAGACAAGACAACTCCCAGAAATCAGCACATTTTGAAGTTCGCACGAGGGCCACAGGAAAGGTACCAAAAAAAAGAACAAGTTGCTTTGAAAAAAAAAACAGGATTCCAACGTGATTCATAGGTACATGTTTTGTTATGCTCAATTGCTTAGAGTTTGTGTAAACTCTTAGTATTTAGTGCAAAGATGGGTTCTCATTTCTCAACTGAAAAGAAAAGTTTTTTCCTAAAGTCAATATTTTCGGAGATAATCACTCCAGAAGAAAAAAAAATTGTGTCCTCCCCCCTCTAACTTTTGATCGGAAGGTCCAAAAAATATTTAATGATCTTGCTTAAACACCGAATTTCCAATATTCCTGCCAAAACTATTTAAACTAGATTTATTTTGCACATACATTTTCTTGGTCCCTTGAATATTAGTACAATAACCTGTTGGGTTATATGTTAGCTACCCAAAAGTTGTCAGGACTAAGTAGTTTCGGCGTTAGCTCTATACTTAACCAACGATTTAATGTTTTGTTTTATTGAGGTTACATCTCGTGCTTAGCAATATAAACTACCAATGCCCATGTGCCAAATTATGCCTTGTTTGAAATACTCATCATGATTAGATGTTGAACAAACATTTCTTATAAAAATTATAATTAATAATACCTACAGGAGCAAGGCATTTCGGAGAATTAGATGGGTATAGAAATATAATGTGTTTCGGAAAAAAAATAAACCAAATTAATTATTGCATTTCTCTAATTTACAATTTACACGTAAATAATATTTATCCAGCAGTGTGGTGACGGCAGTAAGAATACATTTGTCACCACCCCAACTCCTCCTGCGGGTGTCGTAAGAGTCGACTAAGGGATTGAAGTGTCACTGACCATTATTTGATAAAAGATTGATGATGGGCAGCAGCGTCATCATAGTGGACACATTACTCGCTACTGTGTGGTTAGCTGTCTAATTCAAAGCTCCTCTGGATATTTAATTATTTTATTATTTATAGACATATTTTATTATTCAATATTACACTGAAATTAGCGGTTTATAAGTGACATTCAAAAATTAAAGATAAATGGCTCCAAATATGACAAAAGTGGCAATTAACGCAGCGGCCGTTAGCAGGTTGGTGGATACAATTTTAAATTTAAAAAGTGAGATGTTTGACATGAAGAAACAAATACAGGGCTGCTATGATTTAATAAAAAAGCAAAATCAACTACTTACGTGCCAGAATCAACACATCCACACTATACTTGGCACTATCACTGACACTCACACTAAGGCGGAACAGCCAGTTCAGTTTGGTCCAGATGCACCATGCGAGCCGCTTAATGAATCCGGTCCTCAGGGCCTAATATTCTTAGGCGATGACTTGGCAACCACACCACGCATTGATGTACAATATCCACCATCACCAAAGATATCCGTGCCTGTGCCTTCCTTCCCTGAGAGTCACATATCTCGCAGTTCTGCGACTTTGTGCCCTCAGATCTCGAGCCATGCGTTGCCCATTTTATCCAGCCCTAAGCCAGCAATGTCCAGTCCGATTGAGGATTCCTCTCCCGCTGAAGTACGTACCACTACCGTTACCACTCGTTCACAACGGTACGCTGCCAAAAACAAGGGCACAAATATAAAAAAGAGCACTTCTGTGGCCAAGAACGTAGCCGACGCTGGGCCCCCTGCAGCATCAGTCGTCTCCGCGACGCCAGCTCCTGCCAATTTGGTGCAGGCTCCAAGTACCAGTGGCCTTCGCGCAGCCGGTCCCCGCATCGTTAGTCTTCACGTTTACAACCTCAGTGAGGATACCACGGCTGACGACGTCATCCGTCATGTCCAGACACAGCTGAAGATTGCGTCACCCGTGTGCCAGCAACTAGTGGTCACCCGTGGCAACTATACGTCTTTCCGTCTGGATGTGCCTGCGGGCAAGGTGAAGGCTGCTAGGTGTGCGTCCAGTTGGCCGGACGGTGTCGCTGTGCGTCTTTTCAATGTGATCCAGCCAAAAAACCTCAAGGTGCAAACAAGCGCGTCGAAAAATACATAGAACGTACTTTTGTTATTATCCACCAAAATGTAAGATCAATCTGCGGTAAAACCTCTATGTTAGACCTGTTATTGAGTGAAACAAAACCAGATGTACTAGGTTTAAGTGAAATTTGGTGTAGAAAAAATGAGCTTGAACGCGTGAGGTTATGTGGGTATGCACTCGCGAACGGGTACTGCCGCACGCGCGCGGGCGCACATGGCGGGGTATCGCTGTTTATCAGAGACGGGTTGCACTATAAAAAACGCAACGACCTGCATAGCCTATGTGTTCAATATCATATTGAATTTACTGGTATTGAAATTCCGTGTTATAATTTGATAATTATCGTATTATATCGTACATGTAATGGCAATTTTGACACTTATTTAGAACATCTAGAATTATTATTATCGAAACTATCTGACGAAAATAAAAAGTTTCTTATAATTGGCGATCACAATGTGGATTATAATTCTGACAATACATCAAAGCAGCAGGTCGATGACGTATTGAATAGTTATGGCTGTGAGAATACAGTGACGTTTCCAACTCGCGTAACCACCGAGTCTATTACATCCATTGACTGTGGTATAGCTAATTGTGCGCATGAACGTCTTAGTGTATCGCCAGTGGACACCGCCATTAGCGATCACAACGCGCAGCGGTTTGTGTTCACGATACAGCAAGGATTACATATACATAATTCTCGTAATACCGAAACTAACGGCAACACCGAACGCCGATTATTTACTAATGAATCAATATATTTATTTTATTCTGACGTTAGTAATTATAATTTTGATTTTATATATAATAATAACATTGACATTGAATGCAAATTTAACAAATTATTTAATATATTAACGTACTACATAAATACACATTTTCCTATTAAGCAGATACGAATAAAAAAGAAATCATCTATTCCGTGGGCAACTGATGAGCTATATGCATACATGCAAAAGCACAAGGACCTTCATGAGATACGACGACAATATCCGGGTAACCAGTTGATATCAGATTGCATTGATCACTACTCCCAACTAATAAAGGCTGAGACACTTCGAGCCCGGCAATCCCATATTGAAACAAGACTGGCACAAAGCAAAAATCCTTCGAAGGAAATCTGGAGGGTGGTGAGCGATGAGATAGGATTAAAAACTAAACCCCATGCCATCTCTCTAAAAGATCAGAACACAAATGTCTTATTATCTCATGAAGATATCCCGAATGCTTTCAATTCACATTTCCTAAATATTGCTGCAACATATGCAATAAATAGTGATGAGTCATTGTCCCAGCAATACATTGATCGACATTTAAATAATTTGAACATATCACAATTTTGTTTTCCTATTGTTACACGTGACCTCATGGATAGAACAATAAAAACAATGTTGAAAACTCGCGCGACCGTCGATGTTTTTGACATGTCTCTAAACATCATCTTGAGCATTTGGCCGACGATTGCTGACATCCTGGTAGTATTAGTCAATTCAATGTTTATCTGTGGCGTGTATCCTAGTGTGCTTAAGAGTACTAGAGTGTGTCCCGTATTTAAGGGTAAGGGGGAGAAGGATGATGTGAACAATTACCGACCTATAACTATTGTACCCACGATCTCCAAGATAGTCGAGTCTATTGTGTCATCAAGTTTAATGACTTACTTGGAATCACACAACCTACTCAGTGATAACCAATACGCCTATAGACAAAAACGGTCGACTACTACTGCAGCACACAGAATCACTGACCTTATTATCACGGGCCTTGACGAGAAGTACAAAATGGCAGGCATATTGTGTGACTTATCTAAGGCATTCGATGTTATAGATCACAAATTGCTGTTAGCCAAGTTAACTCGATATGGTATTATAGGTTCGGCACATAAGTTGTTCACATCATTCCTGTCTGATCGTAGGCAGGTCGTCAGGGTGGTTGCGGATGGAAAAACAGTCACATCGGATGCTGGCCATGTAAACCTGGGCATCCCCCAAGGATCAGCAACTGGGAACATATTGTTTTTGTTATTTATTAACGATCTCCCATCCGCCATCACAAGTGGCTTCTCTGTGCTCTTTGCGGACGACACGACAGTTGTTGTAAGAGCCAAAACCCATGAGGAGCTCGCAACCAGAATCAGTGAGGCATGTCAACAGCTTCAGACGTGGTTTTCATCCAATGGCTTACTCTTGAATGTCACAAAATCAAGTGTAATGTTGTTCTCGGGTTGTAACACCACCACACCGGCTTGCATTGCTGATGGCCCAATGCCCTTGTGTACTCAAAATAAATTCTTGGGTTTTGTGATTGACTCGAACCTTAGCTGGAAGTGCCATGTTGACCAGTTGTGCAATAGGTTGAGTAGTGCTGTCTTTGCTATTAAAAAACTACAGCCCCTAATATCCCGGAAGGCACTAAAAGCCGTATATTTTTCTCACTTCCATTCGTTGCTAACATATGGCACGTTGATATGGGGTAATTCAACCGATGCGAAACGTGTCTTGATAATCCAGAAGCGTGCTATTCGATTACTGGCGGGAGTTCAAGGCAGACATCCATGTCGAGAACTCTTTAAGCAACATGGTATTATGACGCACTACTCAGTCTACTTATTTCAAGTTTTAATGTTTGTACGAAACAATTTACCAATGTTCAAACGAGTCGATGTAACGGGTAAACAGCTTCGATCCACGGGGAGACTCCGAACAGTGCCGCGTCGCATGGCACTTGCAGTTAAGAATCCGAGGGTTATTGGGCCAACTTATTATGAACATCTACCTGCAGAATTGCGATGCGAAACATCTGACGAAACGTTTGAACGCCAATTGAGATCCTTTTTATTGAATAATCCTTTTTATTGTATTAGCGAGTATATGGAAATGAATTATCGTCCTAATACTCTTTATTGACATATTATTGATACTTTATTGTTACATTGTTATTTAATTTTTATTGTCGTGTTAGTATAAGTTGACGATCATTATGAGATATGTAGATGTAGATATTATGTAATGTTCGGAATTTTTAATGTTTTTTTAATTCATATTATTTTTTTTTCTAATTTATTTATTGTAATTTTCATATTTTTTGACATTTACCATATTAATATTGACGATCATAATATAAATTCGTATAAATTAGGCTAAGTTAATTTATAATGTAATTTAATATTATGAAATAAATAAATCTAATCTAATCTAATCTACTGCGATCGCCAATCCGCTTCCCCAGCTCGGCGATTATGGGCATTTACCTCCTAATGCGTGTATACGCATACTTAATAGGAGAGGCCTACGTCCAGCAGTGGACTATCATAGGCTGATAATGTGAATATTTATTTATCCATGAAACGCATACAAAATATCTACAACAGACAAAACCGTGACACTTGAAAAATTAGTGGCAGTAGTCCGACAAATGAGCACCCAGTAATTTGTTATCTGCCTGGCTTCATTTCTTTGGTGGCGTAAAAATGACAGCAATTATCTCGGCGAGACAGTGTGGCTTCCGTCAAAACAGTAAGTCTCGCGGAGTGTTACGTAATTTCCTGTTGAAAAAATAATTTATTACTCCACAATGGTCATGAATAATAGGGATGATGACTGTAGTTTAAATAATTTATTTAACATTATGCACGACACAATACACGAAGAAATTATTACTAAGATGTAGATTGCAGTAATTTCTGTACAGAACGGCTATTTAATAAAATTGATAAAAACTTAAAAGAGTAGGTCATTTGGCAGTAGTCAAACGTGACGTCACTTTTGTGTATTTCATATAATCAATCAATCAATCAATTCAGTTTATTTGCAGTAAAACATAAGAATGCATGCAAATATAATTTTACAAAATACGACATTACATGTCTGGTAATGTCAAGGCTAATATTAAAAACTATGTCAAATAATAGAAAAACAAATGTCAATCAAAAGTCAGCATAAGGCACATGAATACAAAAATAAAAACAACAGAAAGAAAAAACAAAAAACTAAATAAAAATAAAACATTAGGATTACAAGATAATAAATGAAAAATTATACAATTTAATCATACCTACACAAATGTCAAACAATATCCTAATTTAAAGCTCTGGCAAAGTATTCCTTAATGGAGTAGAAAGGTTTACTAATAAAGTACTGTTTCAGTTTTCTTTCAAATGTTCTGAGGTCCTTGCAGTCTTTTATATGGTCATCTAATTTATTGTAAACCCTTATAGCAGTGTTGTTTAAACTTTTGTCAAAGTATCTGAAATTGCTCTTTGTTACCAAAATGTCATTCTTATTTCTATAGTAGCCCTGAATATTCGGACGAGCAATTATAAAGTGGTCTTTATTTTTAAAAACATATAAGCAAACAGAGTAAAGGTAAAGAGTGACAACTGTGAATATTTTGTAATCCGTAAACAGATGTCTATGTGTTGCAGG
Source organism: Thaumatotibia leucotreta (assembly GCA_025490895.1). NCBI lineage: Eukaryota > Metazoa > Arthropoda > Insecta > Lepidoptera > Tortricidae > Thaumatotibia > Thaumatotibia leucotreta. The sequence goes on from JALPQI010003459.1 coordinate 21,982, forward strand.
CACATGAGACCATCCTGCAAGATACCTTAACGCTTTCTTTTGTTTTAAGAGTACATCATTAATGTTGAAACCGTTTCCCCAGACACACAACAAACCTTTTACAATATCTCATAATGCTTTCGAAATATGCAGAATAAGCCATTTTTAAGGTTTCCCTATCAGCAAAGATGGATAAGCTCTTTAACGCGTAACATGCACTAGCCAGCCGGTTACTTATGTTCTCAATTTGCTTATGCCATCTAATAAAATTCCATAGTGGTGATCGTTTTGACAGTTCGAAAAAAGATGCTGATTTGACTTGCCAGTCATCATGCCTATTGTCAGGAGAAAAAATCCAGAGATTTTTTAAAAGTATTTAGCAATACATGAAATGAAAAAATGTTAACTTGAAACCTAAACAGCAAAGTAAAATAAGAAAAGTTCGATTATCTCGAAAACTACCAAACTTTTACTAAACTTGTAAATCAACTTTCTAGACCAGACTAAGTAACCACTGGCAAAGGTGATAAAATAAATTCCCTTTACTCGTTGTTACTGGCCTTGGATTTCTATCAATTCAGAAGCCTATTTCCATTGATAAGCTTATTTTATTTTTCATCACACTTGCTGTCTAAGCGCGCCATTGCTTGCGTGCATAGCGGGAGTAATAGAAAAGTAGAATTCCCTAGGGAGTAATAGAAATGTCAGTACGTCATTTCATAATATTATGTCTTAAAACTTACTTTTTTGTCGGCAAGTGTGATGAAAAACATTGTATGCATCACGGTCGGTAAGCGGAATACTAACTCGAGTAATAAAAGCCCTCCGCCTGACGGCGTCGGGCTTCTAACACTCACGTTAGTAGTTCCGTACTTACCTCCCTTGATGCACAATGTACTATTAGCTGTAATACGCGTGACCAACTTTTCCCGCGGGAGTCGAAAGAGTCGACTAAGGGATTGAATTGGTATCACTAACCATTCTTTGATTTGATTGATAACGGGCAGCAGCGTCATTATAGTGGACACATTACTGCGATCGCCAATCCGCATGCCCAGCATGGTGATTATGGGCATTTACCTCCTAATGCGTCTATACGCATAGTTAGTAGGAGAGGCCTACGTCCAGCAGTGGACTGAGATAGGCTGATGATATGTGATGTGTGTGTGTGACGCGTGATCAGTAGCCGTACCATTTACTTTTTATGAGGCTCTTTCGCGACAATACGCGAGTACTAGCAGAATGGATAGAAACTAAAAATCTGCGTTAATATCACCGCGGCAGCTCATAGTAACCAACCACGCAGTACCCCACTGCCAGGAGTTCTCAACTTACTTGATACGTAAAATGTTAGTGCGAGCGTGCTAGAGTGCTTTAAGTATCGAATAAACGCTTACGTAAACCTTACTAGCTAACTCATGGTACGGCTACTGTATGTGTCTGCGGCACACAACACCGTTTTAAAAAAAGCAAAATGTTAAGTACAATTGCTTTTTTAATTTTCAAAACTGTACAATTTATATTAAGTACATAAATTAAATCTAACTAACCTAGGTAACCCATATTTAAGATTGGCCCTTGCGTCATTTAATACCTGCATTAATTAAATTTAGATAGCATAAAAATCTCCCTAAATTGATTGAGCTTTTTACTTCTAGACAAATTTCTCATCTCTTCGCTTTTTGGGGTACCTACTAACCCAACCTTCATAAATAATAGTTACGAATTACTTAATAAGTTTTTCAAGTTTCATAGAAAGTAAAGAAACTAAAAAGTTTATGAATCGAAAGGCAAAAATTATTCGACAATAGTCCTTATTGTTGAAACTCGAGCGCATATTTTGTGAAAGCTTTGATGTGCCAGCTATAAAGGTTTCGAAATAAAATACATTTGAATTCAGAAAAAAACCATATATTTTGAACATATATCGAAATCCAATATGCAAATACGCACCCCGTATCACAGGGGGGAAATAAAAAGAAAGAAAGAACAAAAATATGATAATCAAATGTTCTGTAGTCGATGTTATATCAAATGCTAGGAAATCTTGCGGCGGTCGGCCGAAAAGAAATGTATTGGTTTCTTGTATTTGTTATTCATTGATTGTGCTTTTTTATTAAAACAATTTTCTAGGGTTGGTTGTGTTGGATTTATATTTGATTGAAAATAAGTTTACGTAGAATACGTATTTACGTAGAATACGTAGGTACTCTTACTGTTGTAATGAAATATTAATAAAGTTCAATTACTTATTATTGTAACTGAGTGGTGAGAACATATTATTGCCCTTAGAACCGATGGACCAAGCACCAGTCTACGCAGCGTGGGAAGGCCAACAATGGACCTATAACCTGGTCAAGATAGATAGATAAGAGTACATTGTGCATCAAGGGAGGTAAGTACGGAATTACTAACGAGAGTGTCAGAAGCCCGACGCCGTAGGCGGAAGGCTTTTAATGAGTTGAGTTAGTATTCCGCTTACCGACCGTGATGCATAACAATGTTTTTCATCAAACTTGCCGAAAAAAGGAACTTTGGAGGACAGATGGCGCTCGCGTCACGTAAACATTGGGTCTGTGTATTATTTGCTTTTAAAAATAGTTTTAATGTTAGTTTAATGTGCCGCTGATGATAAAAACTTAAGAAACAGTGTGATTATACAGGAATATTGTTATCGTGTTTCAAAATGAACGTTTCCCGTAGAAATGGACATAGTACCGTGAGACTTATAACGAACTCTATGAAGACTCTAAAACGATAATTGAGTGAAGTGAATTAGTGTTTCTTAGTAAATAACTTTATTAAACAACTTTGCCATCGAACATATTATTATTTTGTGTTAGAATAAAGAAACATTCAAATAAAAAGTGAAGTTTTAGAAGTGGGGGTAGAGTGACTTTATAAAACTTTTAAAGTTATACCCGTCTACTGGACTTTTAAGCTCGTGCAACTACAAGACTATTTTTGTCAGCTTGTCGTAAGCGACGGTGGTCTAAAGGATAACGGACTGCTACATATCAAGTAGAAACGAACTGGTCGTGTGTTCAAATCCTACCACAAGTGGAAAATTTTTGTTTTTTTTTTTATGTCTAAAAATCAGAATTCTCACTTTAAGGTGGATGTCCCAGTGCGATTTTCATACAAATTTGTCGACATTAACTCTGTTAATTAGTAGACTTTTTGTAATTTTAAACCTTGATAGTAAGTTGTACGTATCCCGTAGATTTCGCGTATGTAAAAAAAAGTCCAAAAAGTGGTATAGTATTTCTGAATTATCAATTTGAAAATTGATACAATTTCGCTCTTTGCCTTTGTATATGTGCGTGAATAATACTATCCATGAAAACTGACATGGAGGCAGATGACAAGGTAAGCTTAACCATATCCATCACAGATGTCACTTGAAAACTGCTAGTTAAATTACCTCACTAAGTAGTAATATATTCGGTCAATAGATGGATTATTCAAAGTTAGGGCATTTCATAAAATAGGTATGTAGTTATTGTTTATATCAAAAAAAATATCCGGTAAAATTTGATCCTTAGATTCGCCTGGCCAGATCTCAAAAGACAATATAGCGGATTTATGAATTGCAGTCAGTAGGTACCTACCTAATTTGTTATCAAACTTTGCCGCTCGCTTTAATTCTCTTTTAGCGTAACTTGTACAACAGTGTGGAAGAATGGACTAAGTTCTTTAGTACGATACTAAAATCCGAGAGGTAATATATACAATTACTGGCTATTAATAAATAACAATAAACTATTAAATATCTCGGGACATCCCACACAAATCGGCCTAGTCCCACGGTGAGCTTAATTTAAGGCTGTTGTGGGTAATAAGAATAGACGATAATGTTCTATTATAATATATAGATAACTACATAATATATAGGTTCTCGTACTTAAATATCATAGACAGACACGACCAAGAAACAAATATTTGTAATAAAAAAATACAAAAAATAATCCCTTCGCTGGGGTTCGAACCCGAAACCTTCTGCTTCGTAGGGTCAACTAGGAGGCTGACAACTACCTATGTAATTTAAATTTATATGGACGCGTAAAATACTTTTTGGTTAGTGACCACAAACATTTTTGGTAATTTGTCACCGCCAAGTCAATGTCATTTATGAGTCAAACATTTAATGAAGTAATAATTTTAGGAGAATATTAAAACGGACGAAATTCACGCAACCGGAAATGTTCAAACGCATAGGAGTAAGCAAATATTTGTCCAACCAGGGCTCAGTAAGGTCGCATGTAAGTACCTACATGGCTTCGTTTATAGATTTAATAATAATGGCATGGTTCCTAAGAACAGATTTCGATATCTATCATGGTTTGTTACTTCCCCATACAAAGTCAAAAAATAAAACTCCAGTGTTAAAAATCAATTCATTTTTATACGTTTTAGATATCATGTTTGTGTTATCATGCATGTTTCTTAGTAACATTTACTACCCTAAACTAATAAGAGCTACACAACCGATGTCCAAATGAAAATAACAAATTTTTGTTTTTCAAAAAGTCCTGGTTCGATTCCTGGACCGAGTACACGTATTTTTGTAATTGTATGAATGCAGTTTTTCTTTTTACTAAAATCGATCTCATGGTTCCTAAGACAAGATTTCGCTATCTGTTATGGTTTCCAAAATCTCCATACTGACCGATTTGGGTTGATCACACTATATTTAAGGAATCTACAGTACCAGCCAATAATATATCACATTCGTGACTTTTTGTATGAGCGTGTATAGAGTAAGCGGCACATGGTCGCATGTAGATAGCATATTATTTTGGTACTTTTACTTAGAATAATGATGAATATTGCAATTGAGTATTTTTAATTACAATGGGTAAAGTGTATGTATTGCTAAAAAAGCTATAGTAAAGAAAATATTTTTTTCTACAAAATTCATGCCTTAGGGGAAGCAGGATGAATATTGCAATTGAGTATTTTTAATTACAATGGGTAAAGTGTATGTATTGCTAAAAAAGCTATAGTAAAGTAAATATTTTTTTCTACAAAATTCATGCCTTAGGTACACAAAAAAAAAAACATAGACACACCATTGATGCCAAGTTTTTCCATCGATAGCACGAAGGTCTTCATAGACTATCTATAGTCGTAAGGTGGAAGGTGTGGAAACTACTTAAAAATATAAAAATAAACTACTAAAAAAAATTGTTATATTATTTATGATTTCCACCGTTACTAAAGACCGAAGAGCTGGCGACTTGCTCGCACAACGCGTAAATATTGCGATACAACGAGGAAATGCCGCCTGCATCTTCGCTACAATGCCACAAGGGCCAATCTTAGATATGTATAGGTTAGGTTAGTTAGATTTAATTTATGTACCTATATAGATTGTACAGTTTTCAAAATAATTTTATTCAAACTGGCCAATCAAAACACATCACCGTTTTCAATCCGTTGACCCTTTAAGGTGCATGCAGACCAAAAGAGCATTCGCTGTTCTATCCCCCGCTCTACGAAATTAACCAACCACGTTTTGTGTAACGATCGAATTTCGTAGAGTGGGGGGCTAGAATAGCGAATGTTCGTTTGGTCGGAATGCACCTTCAGGGTCTACTACTTAGTTATTTTTTTAAATTTTTAATTAATAATATGCTCCTACTCGTAAACGAAGGGTAGCATTTCTTGCTGGTCACAGACCACCTCCTATAGACGCTCATTATAAGGCGACTCGCAGTCACCAGCCGTTATATTTCTCGCACTGATATAGACGCGGCGCTCGTCGTGCCTGTTCAGTTGCGATGCGACTAAGTAACAGACCCGTAAATAGCGCTCGTTTTTGGCAATAAAAAAGTCGAAAAAGTGCATTTCACTTCTTTAAAATGTCCATGTGTTGTGTGAATAGGTATGCAAAGACAACAAGAAGTTCTAATTTAAAAATAGACGGAACTACATTCCGCAGAAAAGTCATACTTAATTGAAACATAGTTAATTGAGCTTACCGTGGGACTAGGTTGATTTTTGTAAGATGTCCCAAGATATTTATTTATTTATTTATACTTTATAGTACTTCTCCCCATTCATCAAATCAAAAATTAAATGTGCTATTCCTTTCTTACGAAGCACGTGTACCATTAGAGGTGGGGCAATGTTGGTTTCGTTAATTACCGTGACCACGTGCTTTGTTTTAAGTAAGTTTAACCGGGTTTACGGAATAGAGATGAAAATAAGGATTGATTTTTAGCTATGTAACATTTTCCAATCTTTTTTAGATTAGATTATTCAGTAGTAATCAGTAGTTTGTAGTTTTTTACGTAGTTAGTAGTAAGTAAACAAGTCGTTTGATTCAACATTTTTATAGTTTATTGCGTAAGTACGTAATGTGGACAGTTTTTTTAACGCAGGTTTTTTGAGTCAGGAACGCTCATCGCCCATGTGATTCCACCGATGGGCCTGACAATAATTGATCTCGAAGGCAATACGAGGGCACTCGGAGTTGATTTGACATCGATAAATGTTATGTTGGCTTTTTAGTATTATCTTGGTATGCAGTTGGGTTCCGTGTCATACGATAGGCCTGATGATGAAATTGGACGAAGTTCGAGGGAACTCGGAGTAGGTTTGAGACAATGATATCCTACGATGGCTTCGTAGGATGAGCAGTTAGGTCAAAAACCACAAGATAGGCCTGATGATGAACTTGGAGTAAGTGCGAGGGAACTCGGAGTTGGTTTGAGATAATGATATATTATGTTGTGTCGGCTTTTGAGGCTGCTCTTGGTGAGCATGGGTCAAATACTCAACATGGGTCTGATGATGAACTTGGAGGAAGTTCGAGGTAACTCGGAGTTGGTTTGAGTTTGAGATAATGATATGTTCTGTTGGCTTTTTAGGATCCTCTTGGTGAGCATGGGTCAAATATCACATGATAGGCCTGATGATGAACTTGGAGTAAGTGCGAGGGAACTCGGAGTTGGTTAAGGATAATGATATGTTGTGTTGGCTTTGAGGATTAGCAGTTGGGTCAAATACCACAAGATAGGCCTGATGATGAACTTGGAGTAAGTGCGAGGGAACTCGGAGTTGGTTAAGGATAATGATATGTTGTGTTGGCTTTGAGGATTAGCAGTTGGGTCAAATACCACAAGATAGGCCTGATGATGAACTTGGAGGAAGTTCGAGGGAACTCTGAGTTGGTTTGAGATAATGATATGTTGTGTTGGCTTTTGAGGATCCTCTTGGTGAGCATGTGTCAAATACTCAACATGGGTCTGATGATGAACTTGGAGGAAGTTCGAGGTAACTCGGAGTTGGTTTGAGTTTGAGATAATGATATGTTCTGTTGGCTTTTTAGGATCCTCTTGGTGAGCATGGGTCAAATATCACAAGATAGGCCTGATGATGAACTTGGAGTAAGTGCGAGGAAACTCGGAGTTGGTTAAGGATAATGATATGTTGTGTTGGCTTTTGAGGATTAGCAGTTGGGTCAAATACCACAAGATAGGCCTGATGATGAACTTGGAGTAAGTGCGAGGGAACTCGGAGTTGGTTAAGGATAATGATATGTTGTGTTGGCTTTGAGGATTAGCAGTTGGGTCAAATACCACAAGATAGGCCTGATGATGAACTTGGAGGAAGTGCGAGGGAACTCTGAGTTGGTTTGAGATAATGATATGTTGTGTTGGCTTTTGAGGATCCTCTTGGTGAGCATGGGCCAAATACTCAACATAAATAAATAAATAAATAAATAAATATCTTGGGACATCTTACACAAATCAACCTAGTCCTACGGTAAGCTCAATTAAGGCTTGTGATGTGGGTACCAGGCGACGATATATATAATAGATAGATACATATAGATACTTAAATACATAGACAACCATGACCAAGGAACAAATATTTGTGATAAATAAATACACAAATAATGCCCTCGCCGGGATTCGAACCCGGAACCTCACGCTTCGTAGGCAGGGTCACTACCAACTAGGCTACGGAGGCTGACCATGGGTCTGATGATGAACTTGGAGGAAGTTCGAGGTAACTCGGAGTTGGTTTGAGTTTGAGATAATGATATGTTCTGTTGGCTTTTTAGGATCCTCTTGGTGAGCATGGGTCAAATATCATAAGATAGGCCTGATGATGAACTTGGAGTAAGTGCGAGGGAACTCGGAGTTGGTTAAGGATAATGATATGTTGTGTTGGCTTTGAGGATTAGCAGTTGGGTCAAATACCACAAGAAAGGCCTGATGATGAACTTGGAGTAAGTATGAGGGAACTCTGAGTTGGTTTGAGATAATGATATGTTGTGTTGGCTTTTGAGGATCCTCTTGGTGAGCATGTGTCAAATACTCAACATGGGTCTGATGATGAACTTGGAGGAAGTTCGAGGTAACTCGGAGTTGGTTTGAGTTTGAGATAATGATATGTTCTGTTGGCTTTTTAGGATCCTCTTGGTGAGCATGGGTCAAATATCACAAGATAGGCCTGATGATGAACTTGGAGTAAGTGCGAGGAAACTCGGAGTTGGTTAAGGATAATGATATGTTGTGTTGGCTTTTGAGGATTAGCAGTTGGGTCAAATACCACAAGATGGGTCTGGCGATGAACTTGAAGGAAGTTCGAGGGAACTCGGAGTTGGTTTCAGATAATGATATGCTATGTTGGCTTTTTAGGATTAGCAGTTGGGTCAAATATCACAAGATAGGCCTGATGATGAACTTGGAGTAAGTGCGAGGGAACTCGGAGTTGGCTAAGGATAATGATATGTTGTGTTGGCTTTTGAGGATTAGCAGTTGGGTCAAATACCACAAGATGGGTCTGGCGATGAACTTGAAGGAAGTTCGAGGGAACTCGGAGTTGGTTTCAGATAATGATATGGTATGTTGGCTTTTTAGGATTAGTAGTTGGGTCAAATACCACAAGATAGGCCTGATGATGAACTTGGAGGAAGTGCGAGGGAACTCGGAGTTGGTTTGAGATAATGATAATGTTGTGTTCACTTTTGAGGATCCTCTTTGTGAGCATGGGTCAAATACCACAAGATGGGCCTGATGATGAACTTGGAGTAAGTACGAGGGAACTCTGAGTTGGATTGAGATAATGATGTGTTGTGTTGGCTTTTGAGGATTAGCAGTTGGGTCAAATACCACAAGATGGGTCTGGCGATGAACTTGAAGGAAGTTCGAGGGAACTCGGAGTTTGTTTGAGATAATGATATGTTGTGTTCACTTTTGAGGATCCTCTTTGTGAACATGGGTCAAATACCACAAGATGGGTCTGGTGATGAACTTGGAGGAAGTTCGAGGGAACTCTGAGTTGGTTCTGATAATGATATGCTAGGTTGGCTTTTTATGATTAGCAGTTGGGTCGAATACCACAAGATAGGCCTGATGATGTACTTGGAGTAAGTGCGAGGGAACTCTGAGCTGGTTTGAGATAATTATATTTTGTGTTCGCTTTTTAGGATCCTCTTGATGAGCAATTGGGTCCACTGCCTCAATATGGGCCTCATAATAAATTAGGAGAAAGTGTGAGGGAACTTGGAGTTTTTTTGAGATAGTGATATGCATACATCTTTATCGCGGGTACAATAACAAATCTGATAAAGAGAACATAAAACACAATGTCTATTTGGTAGAAAGGGACATATTATGCTTACAGCTACTAATCATCTCAGAAGCTCTGTACATATGGAAAGTTTTCGCTAGAAATAGGCGAATAAAATTGAAGGTATCATCATCATCATCATCATCAGCCTATGATAGTCCACTACTGGACGTAGGCCTCTCCTTTTAACTATGCGTATAGACGCATTAGGAGGTAAATGCCCATAATAATTGAAGGTATGTTAATAACATAATCACAGAATAAGTAATAGTACTACATACAGAAAGGCCACGACCACCTCCGCACCAATTCGAATTACCCCACCCCACTCGGCCGCTGGATGACGTTTGCGGTATGCGTCGGTAGGCAAGAAGATGGCTGGCAGTTATTGTTAAAAATGGTTGTGTACTGCGCTGATGTACTGAAAATGAATTCTTTCCTCGCAAACGAAGTGAAAAGTAAAGTGTACAACACGGGCATAAATGTCCATTTTTATCCTCGTCTACTATTATGGTCTTCGCTTCGCTCAAACCAAAAAATTGCATCGGTTGAAAATGGGTCACTTTATGCACTTGTTGTACAATCTACTATTTCATATGACAACAGTCAACTGATGAGTACAAATCGATTACAGTACAAATCAGCATGGCGGTCTTATTAAGCTGCGTAAACCCCTTTTTAGACAAGTAAAAGATAGTCTTCATCTTTGAAATGAAGAGAACCAATTATAGATCTTTTGCTAGGCATCCAATCATTTTCTCGTCTCTCTAATCGGACACCTTTTACCCATTTGTCTCTAAGCTCTGAAATGGATTTCGAGATCAAAAATGTAAACAATCTATGACAATGACATGACATTACAAAATCAATGTTAAAGTGACATTCCAGGGGTATAAAACCTTTTATATCGAATGTAGTTTTTAACACCTTTGTAAATTAACGTCGCATTTTGATATTATTTTTTTATTTTATTTTATTTATATCTACACTTACAACTATCCTTACAGGTACTAAACCTAAGACAATGTTTTATCTGTAGATGTAGATACGCGAAAGTCAAAGTATGTTCGATACACAAAGTATCACAATCGTAAACATATTTTGGATATGACAATAAAAAATATACGTCTGAGTGTCCACGGTTCCTGATTACAAAAATAAAACCTAGAAAATTTGCTAGAATGATGTAAATAATTACCATAATCAATTTTTGAAAACGAATGTCTTACTTACTTACTTTAATCTTTAGGATAGTCGGGGAACGAATTCCAGTCTTCATCTTAGTTACGATCGAATCCATTTCGATTAAAATATGAAAATGATTGATTTGTAGGTAAAAATACTAAAATCTGTATTAATGTACTTTGTAATGCTAAATTTTAGGAGTTTTTATGAATTCATAAAACAGTCATTTGGTGCACCCTCTTGTTTTGATTTTTGAAGTACATAGTTATAAATGCGAACCCTCTTAAATGGTTCTTAGTGTAGTTACCGTATTAAATTACGAATAAACTAGTTATTGTTATAACTGCAAACCAAATGTTTAAGATTTCTTATCATTGCCAGTAGTATAAATTAAACACCTTACATTTTATTAAAAATAGCGAAATATATCATTAAAAAAAATATATATTTCGCTTAATGTTTTGTATTAAAACTTTGAAAAATATTTAAAAATTCTACGTACCGTCAGTGACGGTAAATACGCATTTTTTATAAGTATTTGAATGATTTTAGATTACCCCCCTCTCGTGATTATTTTTGTGGTGGTATCCCATTTGTTTACATTTTTGATCTCCGATTCGATTTCACACCTTACGAACAGTACGAACAGCATCTTGCGGTAATCTGAATGGAAAAAATTAGAATGCGATGTAAAATGAAAATATTAAAGTTAGTTATAAATTTGAGAACTACGTACCTACTTTTGCATAGGTAATAGGTAGTTCAATCAATCCCATGAAAGTGAAAAAGGAATTTATTAAAATGTAATATGTTGAAATCAAATCTCAGTTAATTAAAAAAACTTGCTTTATTGGGCATAACGACATCCCTATAGTATACAACCATTTTAAAACGTCATATGCTATTGTAAAATTGTATGGACTTACGACGTTTTAGTTTAGAACGGTAGTATAGAAAAATGCCATAAATATTATTATATTTATATTCAAAATTACCGAAGTTATCTGTTTTATGACACGTGAAAAGTAATTCCCCTGTCCTTAGAATTACTATAACTGTTTTTACACCAGCCTACAGCACATGAAGGCCTTTTTAATTAGTTTTTACCGTTATTTATAGAAACGCATTCAGACGTCAGTCAATTACTGTCAACTCGGCCAGACTGAAACAGCTCCAGGAGTAGTTTTTTAGGAACGCCCACTCAAGAGTAGTTTGCGTTGGGTCATAATTGCACGGACAGGATGTTCCCATGGTTTATGTGCGTTCACTGATATTATACAGGGTGGTCCAAACCTTGACGTCAAAAAATTTTTTTTAGATTCCTCACGTCATGAGCTATCAGAATATACCCCATGTATGTTAGCTGATTTTTTAAAGTTTTCGAATTATGAATTTTTGAAATTTTTTTTTGAGAAATTCTGGAAATTAAGAAATTTATTAATAAAAAAAAACTATTGGGTTTTTTAACTAGTTTTTTTTCTTGTAAAAGTATTACTACAATTAGAGCATTTACTGACAAAAAATTAGCGTCCTCACTTTGATACAAGTAGGATAAAAAAATACAAAATTCAAAATTTTACGCTAAAACGCATCAAAATAGCATTAATGTACGTAAATAAAAAAATAGAACATATCCCAAGGAATTTTCGTATTCTAAAGACCGCCCTAGATCTTGAGCCTTCGTAAAAGCAAAAAAAAGTGATACTAAATGATGAGGATTTTTTGGAGTAGTCGGTCAAATAAACTTAAAAAAGCTTAAAATTTTAAAGTAGTAAAAATGACTTGAATAACTACACAAATTGAGTTTTCGTGGTATTTTCTGTCTTTGTTTATTGATAAGAACAACAAAACAGACGAAATTTTACTTTATTATTAAATTAAAAATTTAGAAGTTTTTTTTAAGTTTATTTGACCGACTACTCCGAAAAATCCTCATTATTAAGTATCACTTTTTTTTTGCTTTTACGAAGGTTAAAGGTCTAGGGCAGTCTTTAGATTACCAAAAATCCTTGGGATATGTTTTATTTTCTTTATTTACGTACATTAATGCTATTTTGATGCGTTTTTAACGTAAAATTTTGAATTTGGTATTTTATTATCCTACTTGTATCAAAGTGAGGGCGCTAATTTTTTTGTCAGTAAATACTTTATTTGTAGTAATACTTTCACAAAAAGAAAATATTAAAAAAACCCAATAGTTTTTTTTTTATCAATAAATTTCTTCATTCCAGAATTTCTCTAAATTTTTTTTTCAAAAATTCATAACTCGAAAACTACAAAAAATCGGCTAACATACATGGGGTATATTCTGATAGCCCATGACGTAGGGAACCTAAAAAAAATTTTTGACGTCAAGGTTTGGACCATCCTATACAATATATATACAAGGTTATTTTTTCACCAGTACAAATACTCTAGGGGCTGTATAAGTAAGTCAAAATGAACAACTTTTACTATGGGGCCGAACCTGAAATCGCGAAAAAAAAATCAGCTGTTTCATACATTTCAGACGACCATGAGTCGACAATTTCTATGGAACAGCTGATTTTTTTTTCGCGATTTCAGGTTCGGCCCTTTAGTAAAAGTTGTTCATTATGACTTACTTATACTTATACACCCCCTAGAGTATTTGTACTAATGAAAAAATAACCCAGTATAATCAAAAAATCAACATACGTAATACATAGTAGTCCAAGTTACAGAATACTAGCATTTTTGTTAGAACAAAAAACTGAAATACCAATGTTTGAACTTATCCGCAAACCTAACAGGAAATTTGGACGCATTGCGCATTATCAATGTGCATAACTAGCAAAACACACTAACTGGCAACTGTTTGTTTAAAACGTCATCGCACGCGGCATGGCGGTTTGGAAAAGCGGAGGCGGTAATGTGCACCGGGTATCAACTTATGATTATGACTTGGCAAAAATATCTTACTAGATCCCAAATCCTCCTTCATACTTGCACGGGCTTAGGACCGTCAAAATAAAGAATTTATCTGTGTGTGAAGTTTGTCGAATGTTTTAAATTATGTCTGGGAAACGTGATAAAATTACAAAGTAGGACAGAAACTTTCTTCATTGAGGCGTATTTCAAAATTTGAAATCAACTTTATGTACAATGATTGGAATCAAAAAAACATACCTAATTAATGGAGTCCATTTCTCATACTTATTAATTAATTTACATGAATGTTTCCTTCGATATTTCCCATCACAAGTCTGTAGTTTTCACTTTTGAGTTCATCAAAATGCACTTATTATTTGACTTTTTAAGTCTTCGTAATTTTGGGCCTCTTCAACGTATACCCGCCGTTTCACCTCACCCCACAAAAAAAGTCACACGGGGTCAAATCTGTTGACCTGGCTGGTCTTAACACTGGCATTTTCCAGGCGGGGCACACTTTGTTCAGCGTATAGCCGCTGAGCTGCCATTGTATTTTCCCCAATGAGAAAATAACTACGAACCATTCGTACGAGCAATTTCCGACTGAAGGTAGTACGATACGGCGCGCGTGCACACACCTACGTCAACCGTGGGACTGACCGTGACCTAGTCACCGAAATACTCGTAAGATAACTGCTATGTTGCCAACTCGTGCGCCGGCCTGCAGGTCGCTGACCCCTTTCCGCCGCCCTCTACGTCTTGTCATTAGTGAGCCCATTATTTTACATTTGCATGAAGGATAAATTAATAATAAATGAAAAAAATATGTCAATTTTACCAATATTTTATCGATACCAATTATGTGGGAAAATTTATTGTACCGGTGATAAAGTAACCCTGTATAGTTAGTTAGTACTGTACGCCGTAATCGGCGACGGCGACCCTAAGCTCTGAAATGGAATTCGAGATCAAAAATATAAATAATCTATGACAATGACATGACATTATAAAGTCAATGTTGAAGTGACATTCGAGTAACTCTCGCAACCATACTTACATTTATACAATCATATTTTTTCAGTTGAATATTGAAATACAGTTGAAGATTGGGAAGATACTTCAGCGGAAAGAACCTAATGAAAATGTAACGGAACACGTTTCAAGAAAATGGTATTGAACTTGGTGATGGTGACAAGAAACATTCATAAAGATAAAGATAAAGATAAAGATATTTTATTTGCTAAGGACACACAGATATACAAGTACAGATAGTAGGTACAACACGGTTTCGGAAGCAGGTATCCAGGTATGTCGTCATCCGACATGCAAATTATGTTCAGAATTACAAACTACCTATATTTATCATTAAAATTAATACATTTACTTTAAATTGATAATTATTTGATATTACTATTATCATTAATCATTAAGGATTTCAATTCATTAATTATACATTTGTATACATATGTTTTTAATTAAGTACAATGTTTGTGGAAATATACTGTTTAATTTTCGACATTATTATAATAATTATGTATTATAATAAAATTATATTACGAAGAGTGACAACGTAGCAAGATTGAAATCAAATGCAAAAAATCATTTGTCAAGTTCAAAGTAAAGTCAATCATAAGCGGATTTTTATTTAGTTCTAGTTTTCTCAAATTTTCTAAGTTTGGATTTTTTTTCTACTCAGAATCACGAGCCTTTTCGATCCTCATTAGCAGAAAAAAGTGAACCGAAAAATACATACATTTTTTCCACTGAGTTACAGTCGAAAACAGGTGTGCGTGTGGACTGAGGGACCACTTATATTTTAATGGTGGTTGGTATGATGGTGTTTGGTGAAAATTTAGTAGTAGTAGAGATTAATTTTGTAGAAAAATCCTGGAATTTGTAAAGAATTCACTAAAAAGTTATACAGCCAAACGTGTGGTCCCTCAGTTCACACACTGAACCTTACACTTCTGGGCAAGTGTTTAATATGCTGGCTTATTTTAATGTTATACATTTAGTAAAAACATATTTAAACGCATTCGTAATGACCGAAACGTAACTTGGCAATGATTATACACTAAAAAGTCTTCCTTTTTTGGTCCCTGAGGGACCACATATAATAACTAATAAATCGGTACATTCGTACAAAAAAAAAATGCATTTTTCTTTGCAAACATTAGTAAAAAACGCAAGGAAGATTGTAAAAGTTAAAGGAAAGCACAACTATTAATCAACTTCGCAAAATTTATATTTGTTTGTGGTCCCTCAGTTCACACACTATGAGTTAATAAAATAATCAAAATCTCCTAAAATATAAACATTATTAAAAGGTTTGTCGTACTGAGGTTTAGTTAAAAAACTTGACTACATAAATATATATTTTAACGTGGATTGATGGCGTACAATATAAAATAAATTGCTTTTTAACATTTCCTTAGCAAAGCGTTCATTAGGGTAATCACACAATGAAGCGTTTACTAACGTGACGTGCCTCGTTTTTTAATTCAACTTTTTAAATTTGCTTACTAATATCAAATGGACCAAGGAAAAACTGCATACAGCCAACTACATTTTAGATTCTGTAAGCAAAATTCCAAAATTAAAAACAAACTAAGTTTATGGTATCAGCTTTGGTGCGGTAAAACATGTAGCTCGAATATACTTGTCCTGCGTATTATGTTTAAAAAATAAAAAGGCGGCAAATTAACTTGAATTGATGTGTTTGGTTTGTTATTGCTGTATTTGCAAATTAGTATTGTGTTGCAATGGATTTGTTATTTATACTCCTATTTTCCGGGTTGTTGATCTGGTAAGTACCTCCATTAAGCAGCATTATATTCTAATAGTATGGTTTTTCAGGTTTTCCATCATTTGCTAAACAACTTTTCTGAAATAACTAGAGCGATTTTATTACAATTGAAAAGTATTGCTTACACATTACGGGTAGTAGGGAGCAAGGGGCGAAAGGCACCTTTTCATTTCGAATAAATATGTACATAAAAATAGGCGGGAGTAATACAGTATGTATTTTCATTACTCCCTGGAAGGCATTAATCCCGTCGAATCCGCGATTTAAGGAAAATTAACCCACTTGCGCACCCGAACTTGAAATATTAGTGAGCGATCCCTGTGTTACCTCTTCACGCTTAAACCGCTAAACGAATTTAGATGAAATTTAATAAGGTCATAGGCTTATAAATATTGTTTCTAAAGATTTAACGCAGAGGAAGTCGCGGGTAAAAGCTAGTAATATATGTAGGACAATTTGTCATGTAGGAAGTTATTTATAAAATGAGCATTTTATGGAATTGCAGGTTTGTGAATCGTTGTTTGTTAAATAGTTATTTCAGAAAAGTTGTTTAGCAAATGATGGTAAACCTGACAAACCATACATCATCATCAGCCTATGATAGTCCACTGCTGGACGTACACCGTAGGCCTCTCCTATTAACTTTGCGTATAGACGCATTAGGAGATAAGTGCCGATAATCGCCACGCTGGGCAAGCGGATTGACGATCGCAGTAATGTGTCCCCTATGATGACGCCGCTGCCCATCATCATTCTTTTATCAAATACCTAATGATCAGTGACACTTTTACGACACCCGCAGGAGGAGTTGGGGTGGTGACAAACGTATTCTTACTGCCGTCACCACACGGCCATACTATTAAAATAGAATGCTGCTTAATGGAGGTACTTACCAGATCAACAATCCGGAAAATAGGAGTATAAATAACAAATAACAAACCAAACACATCAATTCAAGTTAATTTGCCGCCTTTTTATTTTTTAAACATAATACGCAAGACAAGTATATTCGAGCTACATGTTTTACCGCACCAAACCTGATACCATAAACCTAGTTTGTTTTTAATTTCATAATTTTGCTTACAGAATCTAAAATGTAGTTGGCTGTATGCAGTTTTTCCTTGGTCCATTTGATATTAGTAAGCAAATTTAAAAAGTTGAATTTAAAAACGAGGCACGTCACGTTAGTAAACGCTTCATTGTGTGGTCACCCTAATGAATGCTTTGCTAAGGAAATGTTAAAAAGCAATTTATTTTATATTGTACGCCATCAATCCACATTAAAATATATATTTATGTAGTCAAGTTTTTTAACTAAACCTCAGTACGACAAACCTTTTAATAATGTTTATATTTTAGGAGATTTTGATTATTTTATTAACTCATAGTGTGTGAACTGAGGGACCACAAACAAATATAAATTTTGCGAAATTGATTAATAGTTGTGCTTTCCTTTAACTTTTACAATCTTCCTTGCGTTTTTTACTAATGTTTGCAAAGAAAAATGCATTTATTTTTTGTACGAATGTACCGATTTATTAGTTATTATATGTGTGACCAAAAAAGGAAGACTTTTTAGTGTATAATCATTGCCAAATTACGTTTCGGTTAGTACGAATGCGTTTAAATATGTTTTTACTAAATGTATAACATTAAAATAAGCCAGCATATTAAACACTTGCCCAGAAGTGTAAGGTTCAGTGTGTGAACTGAGGGACCACACGTTTGGCTGTATAACTTTTTAGTGAATTCTTTACAAATTCCAGGATTTTTCTACAAAATAATTCTCTACTACTACTAAATTTTCACCAAACACCATCATACCAACCACCATTGAAATATAAGTGGTCCCTCAGTCCACACGCACACGAAAAAAGTGTATGGAAAATAGTAACTCGATGGAATTTTTTTTGGGAGACTTTTTTATTTCTGTAAGGATCGAAAGAGTTCGTGATTCTGAGTAGAAAAAATAACAAATGTCCAAATTTGGAAAATTTAAAAATACGACATCAAAACAAAAATCCGCCCTTATAATATATTTTAGAAGGAAGGTATATGTACATTGCGTAAAAGACTTCTACTAAGAATATTTTTTCCTCTGGTAATCGCAATAATTGACTGATAGATATATTAAGACACAAGTATACATTTTAACGTTGTTAGTGTTAGTATTCCAAATTAGGCTTTTCATTCAATAATTATAAAACTGTTTTTTATTATTTCTAAGTAGGCAAACGATGTCCACATTCTGCCACAGCTCAATTGTTTTTGTCGGATTCATTCATTATTATATGAAGGGTCCACGGAAAGAAAATGTCTAGTCAATTCAAAAAGGGGCAATTCAAGGAAAAACTATCTTACTTTAAGAGGATAAGGTGTGAATTTGTCCTGATTTTTTAAAGTATATTTCCGTGGATCCTTCATATTATAAACGACAAACTTCTCGTTTTGTAACTTCGAACTCTTTCTTATATCACTGTTCATTAACAACCATTATCCTTTAGGACGCCAATTACTATGACATTGCAGGTTCAATGCCGACCGATATATAAGTTACCATCCACAGAGCAATACATACCTACAGTCACTTGCGTAAAGTTCATATTTAGTTTTGACATTTTGGCGACATGGCGTCTGAGTGAAAGTTTTTGGTTTGGACGTGGCGTCAAAATGTTTAATTATGAATGCAACAGGGTATAAATGATAGCATACATTATGCTGGTGTTCATCTAAAATAATGTAAATGGTACGTATTTGCTGCTGTGACTTATTATTCAGTAGTATTTTTTTAATAGTAATACATGTCAAATTGCTTACAAAATTTTTGAAGGTAAGTAATACAAAGTCTAATTTCACAGCCTGCAATGTTGTAATTATAATTTGAGCTGTGTTTTGCCGAATAATAGTACATTACTACTGAGGCCGGGAAGTGACTGGTTGCAGGCCGAATATATGTAGACGGCCGAGCGAAGCGAGGCCGGATAGTATTCGGACGGCAACCCGTCACTTCATGGCCGAGGTATGTATAACGCTTTTCTCAAACATGCAATGAAATGAAACAAAAAAATGTATCTTCTTTCCAAGAAATTATAAGTCAACTACATAACTAAGTCTTTGAAACACAACAAAAGTCAAATACGACACCGACACCTCATTTTTTTTTTTAGATTGACCTGTTTGAAAGTTGCAAATTTTTTATTTAAAAAAGCGGTATTAGACGACGCGGTCGGTTGGGTCCAATTAATCGCATGCAGTGATCGGGGCCGACGGATCGCGCCGTATAATACCTACTGCTTTTTAAATATTATTTTGAGTAGTTATTATACATTTATTTTAATTTATATAATTTAAATACCTAATTCTAACTGCAAAAATTTGCCAATCATTTTTTTTATACTAATATTACTTACAGATAATTATTGGCTAAAAGCCAAGATGCCAGGTCACAACCCTATGTCAAATGAAAATTAAAAAAGAGGTACTTGCCGGCCTAGGCCGGCAACGAGCTACTTCCCGGCCACTTTTTTGGCACTTAACTACAACATTTCATTGCATGTTTGAGAAAATATTGTTACTGAATACAAGTGATGAAAGTGAGCATTTTCTACATGATTGTCGGTGATCGAAACCGACAAGAGTTAAAGAAAAGGTCTACATTTCAACACCAACATCAAACTATATTATGCGAATACATTATGCGAGAAAATATCTGCATACAGTACCAACCAGACTGTGCAGAAAAATAGGGGAGAGTGGGGTACAGTGAATAATGGTGCACGGTGAATATTTTGCATTAGCTTTATTTATCGCTTTAATAAACCGGTATTCTTTTTTTACGAATTTGCTCGTCTGTGTGATACTAATATTGGAGTAACTAAATAACGGAAGATACTTTCAATTATACCTGAAAAGTCTTGTTCCTAGTTTTTTTACCTCAAACTAGAAACTGTTCTGTGATTTTTGATTGAAGAGGTAACTTTAGTTCACTTTTTTATAATGAAAATGATTTTAAAGCGATATGTAAATTATATACTTGTGCTGGAAAATGTGTCCTCTAAGGAATAGGTGGGACAATAAGGTATCTAGAAAATTACAAATAAAAATAACACCACTACAACATTTGTAAAAAAAAGAGATCCACTTTACCCCACTCTCCCCTACTATGAAAATTCAGTCTTGCACTTGCGCAGAAAAGTATCACATTCTGTGGAGTGAAGTTCAGGTAGAGTTCTTATGAAAACTGTCACCACTCTTAGTAACCTCGTATGTCACTCTTGAATCGGAACTGAGATACGTACGCACTATCGGAGTATCTTGCAGTCCGTTGGCTCAACTGCTACTTTTATTCCTATGTAAAATAAGAGTGACAGCTGGTAACCACAGTTACCAAAAGCTATTGAGTGGCTATTATGGATCGAATATTCGTTGTGTAGAAAATCGTAGAAATAATAATATATCCTAAAATAAAAATTAATGTTTCGATTGGACAATCGACGTATATTTGTGACCGAGATTATGGGATGGCTCGACTGCTACCGGATCGAATATTCGCTGGGTCGAAAAGCGTATAAACGAGGCCACAATTGTAATTGGTCACCGGCACAAACATCACACTTGTAAACTAAATGTAAAATTGACTCACTTATACTCTGTTTGGTTAGGTATTTTAAAAAGGTAAAAAATCTTGCACTATCTTTTTATTGAAAAATGCATTTAAAAATCCAAACTAGGTACTTAATGATTCAAAACAATGTAAATCACTGTATTCCCTTGTTATATTATGTATATTTGGTAAAACTTATTTTCTACTTGTAGTTTTCAATAAAAAGATACTGCAAGATTGTTTACCTTTTTTTTAATATCTAACCAAACAGAGTATAGAATATAGAGCAAGAATATATTATGTATATAAAAACTATAATATGTATGTGTCAACCATTCAGCAACCCATTATCTCGATTACATCGTTAATAGTAGCTCCAAACTTTGGTATTAGGTACTATTCGTCATCTATTTACTAAGTATTCCTACATGGATACCTATAAAACAATTTGTACCTAGCACAGACGTTGATACAAGAACAGACGAGCCGATGAACTTTCGATACTCAGCAGATTGAAACCTATGTTTTGGCTATGCATATATTTAGGCCACAAATATTTCGATTTAGCGAATATTCGTTCTCAGCAGAAGAGTACAGAAGAGTAGGTAGGTACTGTAGCCGTGCCATGAGCTGGAAAGTAAAGGATACGTAATTACGTAAGGTTTTACTCGATATGTGCATTCTATCATTTCTATCGCACTCGCGCTTACAAATAGGAGCGAGCGCGATAGCCGGCTTAACGTATTTAGTAAAACCTAATGATACCGATACTTGCAAAGTCATGGTACGGCTACTGTTTATTATATTTACTGTATCGTTGGCCAGTAAGTTAGGGTTTTCGATCTTTTGCAGGCGACGCTATATAGGCGTGTGGTCCAAACAGCTGTCAGATTCATAGGCACTGAACATAAAATATCGAAATTCTAATGGTATTTGGAGGTAACCGTTATAATGGCGGGACCGGATCCTGAATTCGATCGATTCATATTGCATTATTTAGTACTGAATTTGTACTATTTAGTACCTGTTGTAAAAAAAATTGTACCTCTTCTATTTCAAAATTATACTCAATTAGTCTGGTCCCGCCATTATAACGTTATAATGGCGGAACCAGATCCTGAATTCGATCGATTCATATTGCATTATTTAGTACTGAATTTGTACTATTTGGTACTTTGTTGTAAAAAAATTAGTACCTCTTCCATTTAAAAAATTATACTTCAAACAGTCTGGTCCCGCCATTATAACGTTATAATGGCGGGACCAGACTAATTGAGTATAATTTTGAAATAGAAGAGGTACAATTTTTTTTACAACAGGTACTAAATAGTATAAATTCAGTACTAAATAATGCAATATGAATCGACAGAAAATGGACAGAATTCAGGACCTGGTTCCGCGATTATAACGTTATAATGGCGGGACCAGACTATTTGAAGTATAATTTCGAAATGGAATACGTACAATTTTTTTTACAACAGGCCAAATAGTACAAATTCAGTACTAAATAATGCAATATGAATCGATCGAATTCAGAACCTGGTTCCGCCATTATAACGTTATAATGGCGGGACCAGACTGATTGAATGTAAGTTTGAAATAGAAGAGGTACAAATTTTTTTACAACAGGTACCAAATAATACAAATTCAGTACTAAATAATGCAATATGAGGGTAAGGCCGCGGATTTTGACGAATTCGGAGCTTAAAATTTGTCTTGCTCATAAAAAAAAACTGATAACATCTAGAGAACTCTGATCAATTTTAAAATATTCCCCTATGCTCAGTTACATGTAATCAAATAAAATAACTAATTTAGCTCTTTATTTAAAATTAATAAATAAATATTTCTGCCAAAAACGTAACGAAAGTCGAGTAATTTTTTCGACTACGAGTACTTCAAACCTTTTTTTTATATATTATTAGACTTGTCAGCATTAAATGTTTGTCTTTAAACCAAATTATAATGATAAACGATTGCTTCGTTCATTAAGGATTTATGATATGTGAACAATTTTACTGTTTTCTTTCCCTTTACTTTTTGGGTCACCAATTCCAAACTTACGTTACGATACTTTCGTAACGCTTTTTAAAGGTCATATTTAAGCCAATGTTGGTAGAAATTTGTTTATCGACACTTGCAACTCTTATTCTAGTAGGGCGACACCCATAAGCACACTCACTCCCATTAATTCGTTAACAAATGGTTGTCACATTGCACGCGGCGAAAGTTTTAGCAAAAAACGTCTAAAGTGGTAGTGTGATTTTCACGGTAAGTAGTGATTATTATTAAACGGCTGTTTTTTCATACGAAAGGGTTTAGTTTTAAACGTCAGTAGCATGTACTATTATGTTCAGATTGCAATTATTTACCAAGATAATCAACCTTTTTTTAAATATACGTTACACTTGTGTTACGAATACGTTACATTTTTACAAAACGTAACGTATGTTTTATGTTACGTAACGAAAATATGTGGTAAAGGGAAGTGGACACAGAAATTTACTAATTTAAATGAGTTTTATTAGATTTTGAATGACAGCATACTGTAACAAGTGTTTGCGAAACAAATCAAATTATTTTGTTATTTAGGTATTTTGATTTGCGTTTTTAGAAGTAATCAGCTTTTTCCAGTGGGTAATTTTACCCCCCTAGGGCTAATGAAATACAGTATAATTATTAACGCGTTTATTAGTGTTAATTAATAACAGTTCATTTTCCATTTAAGCATTTATGGTGATTTATTTTAGTTTAGTTAGTTCCAAAGATTATGGCATTAAAACATTTGTAAATACTGTTAATTTAAGTAATTACTAAGTATGAGAAATTACATTATATGGGTTGATTATTATATTTGATTAAAACAAGTATTTAGCGATAAAAATATGTTTTTTTTTACGACCTTTATTTAATCAGAGTTCATACCAGTATGAGCTGAGCTTTATAGTAACTTTTGTTGCGTTTTATGGTAACGTAACGTATTTTTTTATGTTATGTCTATGTCACATTCGTCAAAATCCGCGGCCTTACCCATGAATCGATCGAAGTCAGGATCTGGTCCCGCTATTATAACGGTTACATTTGGAGTTTATTAATTTTATAAATGTATGACGACTAGAAAAAGGTCGCCGAACTGAAGATTGGGCCCTAAACAGGAACTCAAAATGACTGACACTAAACAAAATTACTAGAACTTTGTTCATTTCATCCTTTAGTAGATTGACTACCAAACCAGCTTCGAAATGGGATTAAAATCGCAATAGGTAACTGGCTTTAAATCGGACTTATCATTACCGGTTTGTATCCAGGTTTGTACCAAATCCAGATACGAGATGGGAAAGTTAGTCCCATTTCATCCTACCAGACGGGAAACTATATTTCCCATTTGGCAGCCAGCTATCAAATCCGAATACCAAACGGTAGGTACTAAAGGCATTTCATGGGAATTAATTTGGAAAAGTTTATTTATTTTAGAAAACATTATTCCTAATGTAATGGTTTTAAGAATAAATAAACCACAAAATATATAGAAAATTCAATTCGCGTATTTATTTTGACAGTTTGTTGGTCCTTACGCCATATCACCGCCCCAGTGTCAGAAAAAATATTAAAAACCCTCACTGAGGAAGTGGCAGTGTGAACAGCCAACGATCATCTACATACCTATATATAGGTATATTTGTTAATTTTACTGACATAGGATCTATGTCTTTTCTTTGTTTATTGAGTGAGAAAAAAGTCGAGAAATCATCCCTTACTTGCCTCCTGTGGAGCCAGTAGCCGTACCATGAGCTGCCCCTGCGTTATTAACGCGGACTTACATAGGTGCTTTCTATACGGCTGGCTCGCCCCAAGACGCGATTACGGGCGGGATGGAAAGTAAGTCCGCGTTAAAAACGCAGCGGCAGTTTATGGTAAGCACACAGTGCCTGAAAGTATCCTTTCCCTCTCTAGTACGTTTTGTAGATACTAGGTTCAAGAAGTACCTACCTACCTACCTTCAAAACTTGATAATAATACATTCAGCTGCAACGCTATCAGACAAACAAGCTAGGAAAACAGCCACTATCAACCATTTGACCATTGCCGTCGGCTACACTGAATAGGTGGCCAAGAAACAAATACCTACATTCCCGTGAGGTTAGAATACCGAGACCCTCTAGAAGGTTTTTAAATGTTTCAGAGGGGTCGATAATAGTACATAGTGCATCTAGGGAGGTAAGTACAGTATCACTAACGAGAGTGTTAGAAGCCCGACGCCGTAGGCGGAGGGCTTTTGATGACTCGAGTTAGTAGGTATGCCTCTTACCGATTGTGATGCATACAATGTTTTTTATAACACTTGCGGACAAAAAATATGTTAAAAAACGAAAAATTGGTATTCCCTAAGGAATTTCACTTTTCTATTACTCCCACTATGCATGCAAGCAATGGCGCGCTTAGAAAGCAAATGTGATGAAAAATGTTGAAACCGCGTAAAATAGTAGGTATCAGCTACTGTAACAATGCCTAGGTACTTCTGAAACATAAACTAAACTCTAGGGGGTCTAACTACTCTGCATCCTAAAACTCCTAAAACCTCTCTGACAACGGAAATTCAGCACCTTGTATAAAGCATCCGAAAATTGAGCGTCCAGC
Organism: Thaumatotibia leucotreta; assembly: GCA_025490895.1. Lineage (NCBI taxonomy): Eukaryota > Metazoa > Arthropoda > Insecta > Lepidoptera > Tortricidae > Thaumatotibia > Thaumatotibia leucotreta. The sequence goes on from JALPQI010003459.1 coordinate 47,670, forward strand.
TGTTCGCCTGTGTCTGGAAAATCTTCGTTGCGTTTGTATTTAAGTAAGTACTCGTACCTAACCTACTTTTAATTGATATCGGACAATTTATTAGCATCTTATGGGATGGTAGGCGAAAATGTAGGTAAACTTAGATAGGATAACACTATCCTTACATATTATGTAATGTAAAATGTTAGTTGGAGACTAACATAGTAGGTATGTAGGCTAACATTTAGCAATATAAATGTTATTCCAACAAGGTCTAAAATCCAAATGTCCGATAAAGATCATTCAATTTGGTCTACTACTACATGTCTAATATATATATTTCTTCAATCTTCTAACTCCATAGAACTACCCAAAATATCTACACATTTTATTACTTATTATACTTGAGGCCCTAGCACATCTTGTACAACAACATTGGCAGCAATTTGTGACCTACTCGCAACTTCTCATCTCTTTTGAATCAATGTAATCAAAAAGGGACGGGTAGCCGCGACAAGGTTCCTGTCATGCACGATATGTGCTAGTGCCGTTGATCATTTGTATTATAATAATATGAATTTCTTAGGTCAATTCATACTCGTAATGCTCGTAATTATATTGCCACATTGTTCCTAGCGAATAGAGACCCGCTGCGGTGAATACTAGTGTTTTGGGACATAAGTAACTATCTTTGATAACTATTTTATTTACCAGTAAGTAGCTGTACCAAAGAATATAATACTCTAAAGAGTTGTACATACCTAACGGCGACGGATAGGTATTATCCTGAGAGTAAGGGAATAACTTCTTTACTACAGCTGTTGTTATATCTGTACAGTTAAAGTAGGTATTTATATACCAAACCAACAGTTGGTTTTGCTTCACAAATATACAATACAATATAAAGTCATTTCCTAATTGGCGCCCTCTAGTTAGAACTTAGACCATTTAGAAAAGCTATTCTTTTAACTGGCGCCATCTAGTTTATTAACGAGTAATGATTGTACAACTGACATTGGGTACTGACGGGAGGTGTAGTAGTGTGCGTTACAGGGTAAAATTACATAATTTTCTAGTTTTTGCATTATTGCGATTTAGAAGAACAGTATTTTGTGCAGATTGCTATCAATTTGAACATTAGATTTTTTGCTTCATTCGCGTATATCAAAACATGTTAACTCTGATTCTCGGTTTAGCAGAAAATGACGAAAATATGGTGTTTGTGCAATTGTAGCGCCATCTTTTAGCAGATAAGCGGCAGGGATAGGGTAGAATCCACCTTAATATCAATGTTGCATAAACGATAAAGCTTACTAAGAATTCAGGAAGCGAAGATTGATGACAACACCATCTAGTGTCGGATAGCTGAAGAGCTGAACTATTGTCTCATCGATTTAAGAAGTTATAGTTTTGCTACCCCCGGTGGAGGGCGCAAAAATACCTAGTAGTGAATATTATAGTTATTTCAAATTGTAATCATGGCATCTGTAAATAAAACTACATCCAAATCAAGTAGTAGTACAGCACTGGTATCGTGTTTTAAATGTAAACGGGCGGCAGACCCAAGGAAAACCGCTTTATGCGCAGTATGCAAATCAACACTTCACTTTGATTGTGCAGGCTACTCAGGAAAATTATACGCCATCCTAGAACCTCAAAAAAGAGATGCATGGAAATGTAAAACCTGCGCTCAAAAAATGAAATCCTCGTGCGGACCGACCGGATCACCTGGCGAGACCTCAAACATAACTTTAAGAAAGAGTAAAAAAACCGAAATAACGACACAAAAGCCAACCTTTGATATAAAAACCAAGCCAATACTGAACCAGAATACCGAAGGTACAGTGGCTATTCCTGAACCCTCCAAAGACTATAAGCAGCCGGTATCAGAAATACCTACGGACTCAACCCTGCAGGACACGGAAGGCTCTCTAAATTGTACTCTATATAGAGACTGTGCTAACATATCGTTGAGCGATCAAAACATAGGATCAGCCGTTTCCCCTACACCGGTGGATCAAACAACAGTCTCCTCCGCTCCATTCGCTGAAATTATGACAAGTTCAAAGAGCCCACTGCTGTGCACCATGCACACTTGTGAAAATAATCAATTAGACCTGGAAAACCTAGATAGTACGCCGCCAGTTAGTACAACAATGGACAATACTGAAAAATATACAAAGCTCGACCACGAAATGAGTATACTCGTCGACAATGTGACAAAACGAAAACCTAAAATTACTCAATCACTATCTCATGAGGAGCAAACACCTAGCATAATTGGTGATTTATCGTTTTCCACGTATGGCAGCGACACTCCTCATTCGCCACATAGCGTTCCAATTATGACAGCGTTAGATAGCTCAGATATTTTGAGCCTTAAAAATGAATTAGGAAATTTGAGAATCGAGTTGGAAAGTGCGCATGAAGAGATTTCACGGCTTAACAGTCAGGTGTCTGAACTTACTAAAACAGTTGAAATATGTAAAAATAATATAAACACATACAAAAAAGTCCTCAATAGAGACACGAAAACCCCATTAGGAAATAAGAAGTTAAACTCTAGAGCACATCTAAATAGCCCTAGATTTACCCCCACTACTAGGAAAAATAGGGCATTAACACAAAGTACACCCTTACGCAACCCGATCTCAAACATGGATAGCCTGAAAACAACTATTACATCGGAATCTAAAAAAATTAAATCATCCGTTCCGACATGTACACAGGATAATATTAAAAAGTTAAAACGGAAAATTGTTGTTATCAGTAGCAACAAAAACAAAAAAATATTTCAACTATCCGAAAATAAATTATCAGACAAATTTCAAGTATGTCACTTGTTAACACCTAACGTTGGAATAAATATACTTCTAAGAGATATTCAACAAAAAACTGAACACTTAGGAAAAACCGACTACTGTGTCATTCTCATCGGAGAAGAAGATTTTAAGAAAACAAATAACTATATAAACCTTGTGTTTTATATAAGAGAAACACTACAAAAACTTGATCACACAAACTTTGTTATCTGTCTACCAACTTATAAATGCAATAATATAAGCTATTTATATAATTGGAGAGTGGAAACTTTTAATAATCTCTTGTATCTTGATGTGGAAACATACCAGTATGCATTTTTAAATGATTTGAACCTGGAATTGTCCTACGATTTTGATATGTTCTTAAAACACTCCGGTGGTGTAAATAATCGTGGCTTCAACAAAATATTCGTTGGAATAAGCAGAACGATCAGTCACATAGATACTTACACTGAAGGTCTATGTCTTAATAATAAAAACAGTACCCGACGGACAAAGCTGTTTGTTATCGGAGCTTAATACGTCTCCCAATTGTGTAAGTGATTGCGTTGCCACGGCTGAGGATCGCATTTTGCCGCCGTCAAGCCAAGAAAACGTCGACTCCTTATCACCACGACTAGATTCATCGATTAGTATTAAACACCAGAACGAGACAAATGTACAAAATGTGAAGAGTGCTGAAAATTCTCCACTTTCGACTATTTTGGAACCTCCGTGTAACCTTAACATCCCCATCACCGTGCCTGAAAATTCAGATACCTCGAACAACCGAAGAAATAGTAGGAATTTTATAACTCGTTCGGGATCCTTCACCAAAACATAGCAGGAGCTTTAAACAAAACGGATATCCTAGAGTTAGCGCTAGCTGATCTAAATAAAAAATGTGTTAATATTGATGTTCTGTGTCTAACAGAAACATTTATTCCCAGCGGCCTTGAAACAAATCTACAGATACCAAATTTTAAACTAGTTGGTCATTTTTCACGGCTTAATATTAGGAGAGGTGGTGTATGCATTTTGGTCCGCCCATGGATTGATTGTTTAGAGCTAGATCTTAGTGAAAATACACTTGGAAATGATTTCGAATGCTGTGGAGTCGAAATTAAGACAATCAATAGTATTATTTTGTGTTTATATAGAGTCCCGCAGTCCAAGGAAAGAAACTTTCTGAACTTACTAGACAACTTTTTAGACTCTATCTCGAGAAGACATAAAAATAAAAATATTATATTATGTGGGGACTTTAATATAAATACACTAATACATACTACAATCTCGAAAGCCTATAGTCAACTATTAACTGATTATAATCTAGTAAATCATATTACCCAACCCACTCGCTTAACTAGTATTTCGCAGACATGTATCGATCACATATTGTCAAATATACGTAGAGTTAAAAGTCAAATATTTGAATTAGGATTGTCAGACCATAACGCCCAGACCTTACATATAAGTACAAATAAATTATATAATCATAAAAAAATACATGTATTTAAAAGAGACTATTGTGCAGAAAATTTGTCTAAATTTGCCAACTGTATGGAAAACTTAAGCTTCGAAGATATTTACAATAAGACTGATACAAACAGTGCTTTTGATGAGTTTCATTTTCTCTTGAGGCTATTTCATTCTCTTTGTTTCCCTATTGTGAAAGCTGTAATCTCCACTAAACCTGTGAAAGCAAAATGGATCACAAAAAGTCTGAAAAAATGTTCCAAACGCAAGCGCTCCTTATATCTGAAATCTCGTTCTGATCCGAGTGTGGAGAATATGGCAGCATCACAGACAACATAACCTCAAGACGTAGCATAGCCGGGCGACCCCCTCTGTCACGCATACGGTGAATTCACTCCATATTAGAGCCACGCCTCCATTGCTAACTTCAGTCTGCGGCCGGCGTTCATGAGATAATTACGAAAGTTTTAACGTGATTTACGTCATGCAAAATGCGTTACTGTTGCGTGAAATTGTGTGGCAAGAATACAAAAACATCTAGTGTGCAAAAAGATGGTATTTCGTTTCACAAGTGAGCTATTTTTTATAAATTTCAATTAAAATTAAAAATAGTTTAAGCATAAAATCTAGTGCGCTCGTTGATGTCCTTTTTACAAAGTTTCTTTCTAATACTTTGCTCGAAGTATAACTCCCTCCTTGTCTAGCGTAACGAGCAGGTAGGCCGTCTGAACTAGGGATGACCTTAGAGTATGTTTGTTTACTATCGATAAGGTAACTAAATATAAATTAAAATCTTTATTCTCAATCGTACCAAGCAACAGTCTCTGCGTTAGAGTCTCCATATCTGAACTAGTGATGTCTATGCCTGCAGTCTGTTTACTATCGATAAGATACGACTATATTCAATTATCCTCAAATAAATTCTGGTTTAGTGTAAAGTGTAGAAGTATAATTTTCAAAAAAACTATTATGTTCAATAATATTGTGTATCTTCTCTAAATGCCCAAACATGAAAGAAATGTGGATGAATGCTACAAAACGGTCACATGATTGGCTTCCTGCTCCTAGCAGTGTGATATGTTCTTGACACTTTAAACCGGAATATTTTAAATTAACAAAAACGAATAATATACGAATTTTATATACAACGTATTTTAATGGTAGTTTTGTGGTAACTTTGTAACTACGAGTTAATGATTGTACAAATAAAAGTATATTTTATAAAATTCTTTTATGTATAGTCTCAGGGGCGTAGCTAGAGTAAATAGCGCCCGGGGCAAGCGCCAAATTTGCGCCCCCCACCCCTCTCGTTTTCTAAAGTTAACACCTAATATCGACATTGCTAGCAGTAAATCCATCGCCACTTTACGTATAGGGGGAAAAATATTTTTTCCTAACTAATGCGGAAAAGTAAACTTTGCTTCGAGTGCGTAAAAAAAATCGCCGTGCGTTTTTGAGGCACTTGTTATGAAAAAAGTCGTTCGATACATGTGTAAAAACATCTTTTTAACTCGGGTGATTGTTACGCGCTAGTGCGAGAAGTGGTTCATTTTACGTCAGGTCTTCGGAGGACCAAATGTACTGAAAAACGTCATCCCAGTATACACGTGCGAAAACCAAATTCGTAACTCGTGTCGATTTAAAGCATTCCCTTCGGTCGTGCTTTAATTTGTTCGCTTGAATCCCTCATTTCGCTCAGGATTCCAGTTTAGAATGCCTCACTACGTTCTGGATTCTATTGTGGAATCCATCGCTTCATCCGGGCGTGAAAATATATCATTTTGATCCCTTGTGATTTACTATTGTTCTATATTTTATTATATTATTTTCTCGGCGTAATTAATATGTATATGTACCTTTACCAAATTGCAACTTTCTAGTACTGCCGGTCTAGTCTGACCTGCCGAAACTAAAAGGGTTCCTAGTTTAGGTAGGAACCCTAAAAAGGGTCACTTTAAGGATACCGCAATCTGTCCAAAATTCAACCTACTAGACAGGAAAGGCCCTACCTACTAGGAAAATTTTAGTTCATTTCAAAAAATTGCGAAACAAAATAAATGCAACTGTGTTCGAACTGAATAGGTACATTTTCAATTTTATCGATGCTAATAAGAGTAATAAGCTGCTATTTATGTACATGCAATGCAGCACAGGATATAAACTTGTTTCCATACTTTTAGTTTTAAAAATTCTCCAAATGGTTAATATAAAAAAAGAGAAAACTATAGAAAACGAGTTTAAGAAAATTCCATTTTAGCTTTTTGTGAATTTACTCATTAAGAATTTTGATTTATTTATGTGTAAATGATACATAAGGAAATCAAAAATTTTGGTTGGTTTGGAGCCCTCCACAATTTGGCGCCCCGGAAAAATATAGGTACCAAACTAGTATTTTCTGAATTTACGCATAATGATTTTCTTTGATTTAGCGCCCTGCCTAATTTGACACCCGGGAAAATGTAAATTGCCATACTTCTAGCATTTTTTTAATGTTTCATTTATGCAAAAGGAAATAAAAAATCTTGGCCGATTTGGCGCCCCCTCTAATAGTTTACGCATACATATTTTTGATTTATTTATGTATAAATTATGCACAAGGAAATCCAAAATTTTGGCTTGTTTGGTGCCCTTCCTACAGCTTGGTAAAAAAGAGTAGAAATTAAAAAGTAGCAACATCGTAGTGTCGTCCCTTTCAAATCAATATGCGTGAGAAAACGGGACGACACTACAATGTTGCCACTTTTTAATTTCTACTCTTATTTGCCAGGCTGTAATTTGGCGACAGGGAAAATGTACCAATCTAGCATTATTTAGTTTACGCATGAAGATTTTCTTTATGTGTAAGTTATGCAAAAGAAAATCAAAATAAATTGCTAATTTGGCGCCCCGCTTAATTTGACGCCCGGGAAAAGTACCAATCTAGAATTTTATGAATTTACATTTTTTTAATGTACAAATAGGTAATGCAAAAGGCGATCAAAAATCTTGGCCGATTTGGCGTCCCCTCTATACATATTTACAATAAATATTTTTGATTTATTTATGTATAAATTATGCACAAGGAAATCAAAAATTTTGACTTGTTTGGTGCCCCTCCTAATTTGGCACCCAGGGAAAATGTACCAATCTAGCATTTTTTTAATTTACACATGAATATTTTCTTTATGTGTAAGTTATGCAAAAGGAAATAAAAATAAATTGCTGATTTGGCGCCCCGCTTAATTTGACGCCCGGAAAACGTGCCAATCTAGCATTTTATGAATTACATTTTTTTATATAAATTATGCAAAAGTCAATCAAAAATCTTGGCGGATTTGGCGCCCCTTCTGATAGATAACGCATACAGATTTTCGATTTTTTAACATAGGTATAATAAATTATGCAAAAGGAAATTAAAAATGTTGGGCGATTTGGCGCCCGGGGCACGAGCCCCCCCTGCCCCCCCCCCCCCCCTAGATACGCCACTGTATAGTCTCAGAAAAGATATACAGGGTGTAATCGTTAAGTGTGGCCACACTTATAAGGCCATAATTTCGTAAATATAACAGATATCAATAAACTTCCAACTGATATCGAAAGTGCATTACCCAACGAATAAAATTGCATTAATAACTTTTTCTAAATAGATGGAGATATATTAAAAATACTAAGTTAAAACGCTCCCATACATTTAGTATGACAACTGGCCTTAAAAAACGTCGGGTGTCATAACAGATAAAACTGTTAGAGATTCGTTATTTGTACGAATACATTGTAATAAAATAATTATACTACCGTTTATGAAATAATAATCTAACATTTATTCCTAAATAAAAAAATATTCGTATAAAACTACTCTTTGAATGAACGTTTACGTACTAAATGTATGGAAGGGTTTGAAGTTAATATTTGAGATATTTCTGATTTTATTTAAAAAAAGTTATTAGTGTAATTTTACTCGTTGGGTAACGTACTTTTGATATCAGCTAGAAGTTTTCTGGTATCTGCTATATTTACGGAATTATGGCCTGGCAACACTTAACGATTACACCCTGTATAGTGATATTAATATTTGACCGCAACTTTGTCTGCGTGGATGATGATGATAAAATAACTATCCTTTGTCCTTTCCCGGGACTTAAACTATCTCCATTCCAATTTCATCTAAACCGGTTTAAATGTGAAGATGAAGACACAGCAGAGCAGACAGACAGTACAAATATTTTTTTTATATAAAATTCATTTCTAGCTAGCATCATAAGCTAGTATCATAATATATCTTCATCTGCGGGGATGATGATGATAATGATGATGATGAATAAAATATCGTATGTCCTTTCCCGGGTCTTAAATAATCTCTATTCAAAATTTCGTCTAAATTGGTTCAGCGACTTAGGCGTGTAGACTCAGTAAACTGACAGACATACTTTCGCATTTATGGTATGCATTAGTACGGATATGGATTTACGGTTTTGTCGGTAAGTCACTGACAAATATCGAATTGTGAAAGCGATAGACATTGTAACCATCGATACTTTTATCGACATTTGGAAATCACTAGCGACCGGCGGACATTTTTGTTTTACACCTCATTGACCTTGAAACGACGAATCACAACACAGTTAGCTCATGTTACGCCGCCCGCACCTCAGCATTTTTGGCAGCATCGGTTTAAATGAAATAATTGTCTAAAGCTACGTCTTTAGGTTATGTTGTCTGTGGGCAGCATATAGATCATATAAAAAAACATTACAACGATGTGTGAAATCTGCCCAGAAAGTGAGCAACCATAAATATGTACATAAAGCTAAAAATACGTGTCGTGCTACATGGAATTTAATAAATAAAAATGTTGGGCGGTCATTCTCCAGATTTGTGCTATAATCCTAATTAACACGTCGCTTTTTTTCTACTTACTTTTCAATGAATATCTTTACAAACATAGTAACATATTGATCGTAGAAACTTAAATATCTATGCGTCACTTAATAATTATGAAAGGATAATTATTTAAAAAACAATTAAAATTTATGTGACGTGTAAATTAGAAAAAGGACGTGTTAATGAGAACATTACACTTTTGGAGGGCGCGTGAATTATGAAAACGACGCGTTAATTATAATATTTTAGATTTTGCTTGACGTGTGAATTAGAAAAAAAAAATACAAACTGACATTTCATTCCATATTCCAGAAAACATTATTTACGTAGATATAAGTAGTGAGGTTTTATCGATAGATATCACTTATTCCATATATTGTATAACCAATTTCTAATTAACGCGTTCATTTTTGACGCGTGAATTAGACGCGTTATTCAGGTTTTCTTGAAAAATAAAAAATATCTTGTTATTTGTACATGCAATATACTACAGAATGTAATATGTATTGAACAATGCGATTTTTAATGTATACTGTAATTCTCGGCGCAATAGAGTTACTAGTTGAATTTTAAAATGTGAACGTGTTAATTAGAAATTTTGTGAACCAAGCCGTGTGAATTAGAGACATAGATTCATAGTCTCCTTCCGGAACACAACTTTCACGACCATCCCACACAGGACTCTGGACACGACTGTGGGCTAGACCGAAATGCGATAGTGAGGTCCGTACCTACGTTCAGAGTGCTCGTATGACAATGACTAGATGTGACGCGTCAATTAGGATAGGTTTCGAGACAAAGTGTTGATCGTTGATATCTTAGTCATATAGTACTTTATTCATTTGATATTTTTTTTACCATTAAAAGGTATTTTGTTTTATTCAAAGAACTAGCTTTAGTTGGCGTTTCTTCATGTATATCGTAAGGAGAAATTAATATGTTAGTGAATCGGGTAGTGGGACGCGACGTGTGAATTAGGAGAATTACCCTTTACGTATTTTTTTCTACCCTTTGTGTTTAATATACGTACATGAAAATTCATGTACAGCTGAAAACGAATACAGTCTATGATCAAAAAATATAATATATGATAAAACTTATAGTTTAATATTTTTAAAGAGCGAAGACATGTAAAAATGCACGCCTGGAGAATGACCGTGGGAATCTTAGACAATCTAGCCACATTAAAAATATTTTGAACAACGGTAAGGTCATATCAAATCCACAGGATATTGCAAACTTTTTAAATAAGTACTATGTAAATGTATCCAATAATTTCTATGAAAACTACAAAATTTCAGTAGAAGGCTTAAATCGCTATTCCGCCTCGATGTTTTGCAATCCTACAACCCCTTTAGAAATACATAAAATAATTATGAACCTAAAAAATACGAATTCATCTGGATATGATGAAATAAGTTCAAAAATCTTGAAACTTTGCTCACTTTCAATATCTGAACCTCTAGCCTACATTGTCAACCTTTCAATTGAAGAAGGCATATTTTCAAGTAGCCTCAAAAAATCGAGTATCAAACCGTTGTACAAAAAAGGCAAAAAAAATGATGTTAACAATTTTAGGCCAATCTCGCTGATTCTTGTTCTTTCGAAAATCCTAGAAAAAGTCATGGCAGAGAGACTCACAAACTTCGCAAATAAATACTCCCTCTTACATCAAAATCAGCACGGTTTTAGGAAAAATAAATCAACATCGACAGCTGCTTTCTCATTATTAAAAAATGTGTACGATTGTGTAGACAGAGGGCAAGCTGTGAGCGTTTTGTTCCTAGATATGTCTAGGGCTTTTGATCTAGTGTCACACAAAAAGCTTTTGGATAAGTTGGAGCTTTATGGTGTGAGAGGTAATGTGCATCGCTGGCTAGAATCATATCTGAGTCAAAGAACCCAATGTACTGAAATCGTCAGGCAGGAAGGGAACACAATAGTCAGCTACAAATCTGGCTATATCGCCAATAACTTCGGAGTACCGCAGGGTGGAGTACTGTCACCATTGTTATTCTGTTTTTATATAAACGACCTTCCTAATGTAACGCCCAACCCAGCGGTACTATTTGCAGACGATACTTCAATTGTAATACCATGCACAAATGACAATGACGAGCAAGAAATCAATCAAACATTACACAGGACGATACAATGGCTGGAAAGTAACAATTTATCAATCAATATAAGTAAAACTAATCTAGTACAATTTTTTACTCGTAGAAGCAAGTCGAAAACATTAGATATACATTTTAAAGGGGACCCTGTTAATCAGGAAGACAATGTAAAATTTTTGGGAATGTATTTGGATAAATTAGGTGATCATAAGGCTCATGTAGAGCACATTTGTAACAAATTAAATACATTTGCATTCCCACTACGAAGATTACGCGAAACTGTATCGCAAGAGACAGCACTCATAGCATACCATGGGTATGTTATGTCGAATCTTAGGTATGGTTTGATTATATGGGGAAATTCGACTGACATGCCAAAAGCTTTTGTAAAACAAAAAAGATGCATTAGAGCAATATTCTCGCTGAAGCCCCTTGATTCATGCAAACCAGTTTTTAAACATTTTAAGCTTCTGACTCTACCATCCCTTTATATCTACGAGGTTGCTGTATTTGTTCGACTCAATCAACAATATTTTAAAAAAAATTGTGATGTAAAATCATATAACGATCGGATGTCAAGGCAAAAAAAACCTTTTGTTTTTACCTAAATCACGCCTAAGACAAACTACAAGAACTCCTTATTTTATGTGCGTTAAAATATTTAATAAAATTCCAGGGGATATTAAAACTCTTCCTTTAACGCAATTCAAAAAGAAATTGCACATTTGGCTATGTGAGCTCTGCGTTTATTCTGTGAGAGAGTTTTTAAACGCTAAGTTTAGTAATAATTAGTTTATAGGCTAGTTAGTAATAAGATTAGTTTTAAGGAAAGATTTTGTGTATTCTCCTCAGCCACAAAATTGTTTTTATATATTTGCATGCTTGTCTAAGCAGAGTATGGTGAAACTAAAACTCTATTGTATCTTGTAACTAAATGTACCCATATTCCGCAAATAAATTTATTTCATTTCATTTATTTCATTTCATTTCAAAATAAGTTTTAAAACAAAATATTATTAAATGACGTACTGACATTTCTATTACTCCCTAGAGAATTTCACCTTTCTATTACTCCCGCTACGCATGCAAGCAATGGCGCGCTTATACAGCAATTGTGATGAAAAATACTTTATTTATGTCCACAACATACACGGCGTTCACAATCAGTTGGTATAATAGCGACGTAATAGATATAAATAACAAAAACATTCAACTTAGGGCTACTTCAATAATTAGAAATCATTATAATAGCGGGACCAGGTCCTGAATTCTGTCGATTCATATTGCATTGTTTAGTGCTGAATTGGTGGTATTATATTTGCTACCATTTGTAAAAAAAATAGTACCGCTAGCTTTCAATTCAAAGGTATATTTCAAATAGTCTGGTACCGCCATTTTAGCATTATAATGGCTGGACCAGACTGTTTGAATATAAATTTGAAATAGAAGAGATACTGTTTTGTAATAAACAATGCAATATGAATCGATCGAATGAGGGTTTTTGATACTTTTTCTGCCGCTATGGGGAGGTGAGATGGCAGCACTGAGCCGACCGTTTAACGAACTGTCAAAATAAATACGCGCATTTAATTTTCAACATATTTATTAGGTTTATTTATTCTGAAAACCATTACTTTAGGCATATTGTTACCTAAAATAAATAAATAAAATAGTTCCAAGTCAATTCTCATGAAACTAACAAAGTTATAGTAATTATTTTTAATACCAGTGACTTTGAGCGCCTGTTTTAGAGTTCAATCTTCAGTTCGACGACCATGTATTAGTCGTAATCCATTACAAAATCAATTTTCTTCCAAATAAAATAGAATTTCAATATTTTAGGCCCAGGTGCCTATGAATAGTATGAATCTGACAGCTGTCGAGACCAGGTGCGTACGAAGCGCCGCCTAGTGGTAGAAAAATTATCGAAAACCCTCATTCAGGTGGCTTATGATGGTCCCGTTTTATCTATTTATCGTACTACGCATCACTTTCGCACTTACATACTTGTTAGAACCTGACGGCAACCACGATAAACGATTAAACACGGTACTATCACAAGCCTACAGGATCTGGTCCCGCCATTATCCATTTTAATGGCGGGACCAGACACAATAATTAATGAAGCCATTTGTCATGGCAGAGAAAAGGTGCATAATGATCTGAAGTAAATGAATGATCAGCTACACTCCAATCACTTAGTCGACTCTTGCGACACCCACGAAAAGAGTTGGGGTGGTGACAAATGTATTCTTACTGCCACCACGACGCAGCCTACCCAACCTTCAGAAGCTTAACTTACTTAACCTTTTGGCCCCACAAATATATATTTTTACATCAACCTGTATAACCTTTAATTGTGTCTTGATACAAATCATTTCCTACGTCAATTCGTTTACCCGGCGATAAAATGTAGGTACGCCAAATTTAGACTTAACACACAAGAGAATCAGTCGACATTTATCAGAGTGGACAGATCGTTAAGCCGGACCGCGAATAAACGACGCTGGTAGTTAGAACTCAAGGCGAATAAAATGCCGCTATAAGTATTACATTTATGGGACGGAATTGCTATTTCATGAATATTATTTTTGACTCTTGACAGTCCTTGGACAGCTTAATTATTAGAGATGGGCCGTACTGTGGCTTTAGCGAATTGGCCAACTAGTCGGTTCTTGAAGAGCCGAGTAAAGGTGCATTCAGACCAAACGAGCATTCGCTATTCTATCCCCCACTCTACGAAATCAACGAACCACGTTTTGTGTAACGATCGAATTTCGTAGAAATCGCGAATTTCGCAAAAACCATACGTACAAGAGGGAGTTCCCATATCTGACTCTTGCTTGAACTTATGGTTTCGCTCGCTGCCGGTCGCCTTGGTCTTCGAAATTGGAGTTTCAAACCCAGAGGTTTGAATCCCAGTGTGGGTATATATTTGTGGCCTTATCACCAACATTTGTTTCTTGTTCAATGTGTGTTTCCTACGTATTTATCTAGTTAATATTATAAATCGTACCTTAGTGCATGTCTTAATTGAGCTTTCCGTGGGACTAAATTGATTTGTGTAAGATTGTCCTATTAATTTTTTAATGATATCACGTGACATATAGTGTGTGGTATGTCCTAGACGCTAAGCGCCATTTTATTGGACAGAACGTCGTCGCTAATGAGACAGAAGGGTTGTTCCCTTGTAATTCCACTCCTACTGTTAACACTATTGAACACGCAATTACAATCAGGCCTCACCTTTTATCGGACATGTTTTAAGGATAACGAATCGATGAATCGAAATCCGTTCAAGCGCCTAAATAGGTACCTACATATTCGTAGGAGAGGTAAATGTGTATAAAAATTGTATTCACTTTTTCACCTCATTACAATGAAGCTTGCTTTCTTTCTACACTAGGACGGCAGCGCTGGGCTCAAATAGGCTGTTTTCGCGTTTAGTTCAGACGTAGTTTTTTTCACGCTTTTTGGTGAAAAAATTGTATAGTCTACTCGTATACGCTCCATTTTTCGTAAAACTTGTCAACACAATTTTAAGCTAAGAAAGGCATTCGTCTCATTTATAAAGGCAGGTGAGGCTGCTTAAGTGGATATTGGTCTACAAAGAGGCAGGACATTGATTGATGGTGCCACGTGTTACCGCTTTAGGTATAATATATGTGAATACTTACATATGTAGGTACCTACATATTACTTACCTATAGTCTGCGACCATACATAACATGGACGTCTAACGCCAGCTCAAAAATGCCCCCAAAACCAATTGTTCTATTGTGCTAAGATGGGCAGGACATAGCGCTTTTCGTGACACCGCGCATATTTCGGCGCAACATCTTTGACAAATGTTTATTGAATATCGCCAATCAAAACTTTGGTGGACCAATCACAACTATTTTTAAATGGCGGTTTAAGTTTTTATAGGTTGACATTCAAATTCATTGCCGTGATGCATTGAACAGAGGGTGACACTTGTCAACTAAAATTCAGGATCGGTTTTTGAAAGTCAATTTAGTATGGTGTGCGGCTTCCATGTTTTATTTGTTCGTAGCCTATAGTATTTAAGCCTGTTTTTTCTGCTTCTTATAGCCATGGCTAGTCAGGATATCTAATTAAAAATAATCAAGTTATGATTTAAAAGGCTTGGAATTTAATAATTGGTTCCTGATCTGATTTTTTTATTATTTTTTTTTATTGATTTGGGAAACAAACAGCATACAATCGTCAATCATTCTTATGGTCTACAAAAGTATGTTAACACATGAGCCAAAACAGTTTCCACTGATGCTGTAGTTACGTCGTGGATGGGTAATGGCTTAACTAAATTGAGGATTGTCTTTTCAACATGGCTGATTTCCTCTTTGACCACTCAATAGAGAATATTTCCATTATGAAAACAGAAAAGTAACCCTTCTTGGCAGGTTTTTAGAAAACCTGCTTGCCTTTCACACTACGCAATGATTGTTTGAGATAATACCAACGATCCCAACGGCTAATAATGTCTATCTGCTAGTTGTACAAGTTGCAGGACATTCTCAAAATTGTGGAAACATACTCGGAAATATCCGAGAATTTTCATGAGAATTTAAGAGTAAGTTATCATTGAGAATGTTTCCATGAGAACTTATAAAAAAGTATTATGAAGGATATTGTATTTCACAATTGAGTCAACGAGGCATAAAATATACCTTAAAAGGCATGTGCATAATATATATACAACAGTTTCGGCGTGATTAGATTGCTTGTAAAATTTTAATTTCCGAGAGCATTCTCTGTACAAGTGGTTTGAATTGTTCTATAACAGAACAATGAAACTAGTAATTAATTATCAATTATCAAAAATAGGGTTTTGTTAGTTTTAATTTTAATGCCTATTTTGGACTACCCTGTAACAACTGTAGGTACAACTTATAAACGTAAATGAAATGTAACTAAACTAACCTATATCTAAGATTGGCCCTTGTAGCATCGTACCGAGGATTCTGGCGGCATTTCCTCGCCGTATCTCAATACTGATGCATTGTGCGAGGAAGCCGCCAGGTTTTCGGTCTTTAGTTACGTTACGTCAACCAGACGTTTCGCGATATCAGCAAAAAAATTGCGTGCGCTGGGGCCCCATGAATCAAAAATTTCTACGCCAAACGGTACAAAATCGTACCCATTGCCAAGGCATATTAATTACCTACTTACGTTTTAAAAAATTGTCATTTTCAACTGAAGCGCCCGCATTAAACGTAGTTCGTTGAAGACGGGACGATGCCAGGATGTAACATATATTTCAACATTAAATCAAGTCTGAGTCAGACCGTTGGTAGCTTACCTTGTTAGATGATACAACAAAAATAATACACAAGATTTTAGTAATATAATATGTATAAGTATTATGTAGGTATTCAAGTTTTTATAAATTTTGATTTGATCTCTGTATCGACATGCATACTTGCCAGTTTTTCTTTATTTCCAGTAGGGTGGATGACAGTCCAATTGATGTTCAAACGTCCCTTTTTAAAGGGAAAGGTGGCTAAAAGGGGTAAGTTTGGAACAGATATATTTTTCACGTGATACACAGCCTAAAACAAATAAAGTAGTGAAATAACTATGACACGCCAGTATTTAGGTAGTTGATACCTCGCTATTTATTCATCATTGCAAGCGACATCAATCCCAAAAATATTTACATTTTGATAATGAACAATAATATACCTACAGGAATATTTTAAGACCCTACGTACTTAAAAAGTAACGTTACCTTCGGGAACGGACATTTTCTCAAGGAAGGATGCAATGCCTCCAAGAAATAGGGGCCAATTACTTTGTCTGTGAATAGTATTCCACACAGATCTACACCCCGCATACCCACGAAACTGTTACGATACTCGTTGCTCAAAAATTCGTACACCTGCCAGTCAACCTGTAAATAGAAAACAACTATGTAAACATTTTCTGCAAAAAATAGTAGTATGTAGAAAAATATAACACTTAGTACAATCAACTTATGAAATGAAAGCAGCTCATTTTCTTTGACGATAAAATTTTAGTGTTTTAATAGTAGTACAGACATAGGTTGATGATTAAAAAAAACGATAATTGCTGAAAAACGGCAAACAAACTTAGATACTGCATGGAAACTCCCGAGGTTTATAATAAATATAAATTATAATGGATGCTGGGCTCGTTGAAACCAAAATCGCGAGTTGATTCGATTCTAATAATAAAAATAATAACCCAAATTCCATACAAATTTTAAGTTTCCGTTACCCGACGCTCGTAGTAAGTTCGTAAAGAAGTGACGTAATGGATGTTTTTGGGACGTTATTTTCTATTATCAAGATCGAATCGAGGGGGTTACCTTGACGTACTAATGCGGTTCAGTTTAGGTTGAGAGAAAGGGACAAGGCTATACGAGTCGTATATGACTGTCCCTTTCCCTGAACTTAAATCGTATCGCATTAGTACCTACGTCATAATAGTAGCCCCCCCTGATCGTGATTCTGATGCGAATGAGCCCAAGCAAATTCAAATCTGGAAGAATCAGGTTTAAGGTCTTCGCACACTATAACAACTCCACGCCAACGCGGCAGCAACTCTACTCGCACTCACGATGAGTAGTCAACTAGTTAATCCACCCAATGGTAACTAGTGGACAATGCGGTATCAACGAGTGGGCAATAAAAATAGTTGCTCGATACGCGTCAGTCGCTAACGCATAGGCGTTGCGTGGACAACGTGTGGTCATTGCGTGACAAACGAGTCGGGGTTGATCTTTTGTGTACGATTGCGTAGGCCACTCCTCGTACACTACTTTAATATATTTTTTTGAAATTAAACCTTGAACATATGACACAGGGTTTAAATTTCAATGATTAGACTTGAGTCGAGTGGGTGTGGAGTTGATATAGTGTGCGAAGTCCTTTAAGGGATCTAAAGCCTACCAAAGAATAACTGTGACACCTACAAATTTATATTAACATTATACCTTTTTTATCGACAATCGTTGGGGTTAAACGAGTTCTCGAGTGGAGACCGCGCGGAGACTCGGCAAGCGTAGTGTATGGCGTCCCGCCCTCAGGCAAGGTGGAGCGACGATTTGCGCAGTATGGCCGGCAGAAGCTGGGTGCGAGCAGCCGAAGATCGAATACGGTGGCGTGGAACTGGGAAAGCCAATGTCCAGCAGTGGATTGCGATAGGCTGATGATGTTTTTTTTACTATCACTAAGAGTACTTACAGATACATTGTGTCCCAGAGGCACTAAAGTTTCAAGGTGCGCGTTCACATAGTGTGTAGGGTCTTGTCGACTGTAGCGGCGGGCAGTCATGTTAAAATAAGAAATGTATTTGGGATTCCAGTAAGTTGCGTTTATGTGTTCGAATTCGCCAAAGTATACCTTAAAATAATTAATAAAATTACATTAATGTAAGCGGAATTTAATTTGGTCAAAATTCATTACTGTATAAAGAAAAAAATGCTTATTGTCACTATCAAAGCATTCACATAACATAGCTATGTAAAAATATATTTAACAAAAGACAATTTAAGAAAAGTGTTTCTAATTGGAGACGGTATACCTTAAAAAATACAATAAATGTAGATTACTGTATGCGGGATTTAATCGCACCATGCCGCGGGGCCCTAACATTTTAGATTTATTTTAGTTTTGATATGATAATTTACTTTAGTTTTTATTCTGTTTGAATGATTTATGTTACCTGTAGCTTTTAATTGTTTACTTTGTACCGTTTAATAAACGTTCTCTGACTTAAGATACAATAAATTTTAAACATCAATTATTATTGTATACGTTGGTCATTTATTCAAGTACAAAATATTTGTGTCATAGACTCCATTGCTCTCTGTTGAATCAATACCACCAAAATCGTAACATTAGTTATGACACAAAAACAGCAGGCTCAAAAACTCCCTCTCAAACCTCAAACTTTTGTTGGGGCGTTGTACCTTATCATTCTAATAATTATTATCAAGTAATAAAACTATGAAAACGGATAAACTCGCGTATATTAACTAATTTTAGCTTCATTCCTACGTTTCGAACACATTACAGGGTTCGTGGTCTGCGGATGACTGACAATGGAGGAAATTTGATAGATCTACCTCCATCAAAATAAGAAAGATAAGTACAAAACTACCCACAAAGAAAAATATACTAATCCACAGACAATAAATCTTAAGAGTGGATGTACATACTAAATTTGAAAATTAAGCTAGTTATTCATTAAAAGTATTTTCAGAATGAAGACAAGAGACAAAAAATAAATCATCTACGCCGGTTCTATCCCTACGCCTCTGACTGAGAAGTATTCCCTTCCTTTGTATGATTGTATTGTTAGGAAGGTATCCCAATATTGGGACCGGCAAGAAACTCAGCGGGACAACTCTTCTTCTCGGTTTCTTGCCCTAGTGACCCTGCCTACGAAGCTGGAGGTTCCGGGTTCGAATCCCAGCGAGGGTATAAGTATTTGTGTATTTATTTATCACAAATATTTGTTCACTGGTCATCTGTCAATGTATTCAAATATCCAATATGTATCTACTAAATATATCATCGCCTGGTATCCACATCAGAAGCCTTACCGTAGAACTAGGTCGATTTGTGTGAGTGAGATGTCACAAGATATTTTATTAATTTATTTTACTGCCCTATGGTGTCTTAACAACATACCAAAAATGCAGGCATACTACATGCTTTGCGAGTTTAGGGTAAAATGATGTAAAGTTTGACCGTACTACTATACTACTTATACGTATAGGTACTATGAGGGGGAATTTCTTACCCGTTCTATGCCAGCTTCGATGGCAAACGCTAAACACGCTAATCCCGCCAACAGCGAAGAAACGGGGTATGTCATACTAATTGCCTTTAGTTTTTATTTACATAGACATCAAACCACCGCAATAAACTATTATCGCTGGTAGATTTATTGCTATCTTATTTATAAGATTGATTTATTTATTTATTTATTTATTTATTTATTGTTCGGAGAACCAACAGCTTACAATACAGAGTAGCAATACAAATTAAGAAACAAACAGCCAATTATAGGTTCCCACCAGTAGTAACAGGTTAACAAACAAATGGTGGCTAGTACTAAATTAACACTATTGTATATCAAAGCAAACTTATTACTAAATATACGTATATAAATGCAACAATCGGTATAAGTAGTATATAATCGTTTCCTAGTTCACGTTTTTTAGTAAATTTATTTTATTTACTAAAAAACGTGTGTCGGGCTAAAATTTTCTACAGATTTGGAGTCACAAATAAATACCTATCAGTGCATTTCAGTGTTTCGATGATGGCTATCAGTAAATAATTAAATGACTATTACTTTTAACACGTTCATTGCCACATCGCACGTCGCGTGATGCCGTCCATTACTGTGTGGCCGACAACGCGACGCCGCGCCGCGTGATAGTGCATTACGATTTTGTTCACGCGTTAAAATGGTGGCCGTAGCGTAATCGCTTCTGGTATTAGTTTTGGCCATAGAGAAGGGTTTTACCTATTCGGCAGGTTGTGTGGCCTGTGGGTAGCCATCTCCATTATTTTTCATCGCGCTCGCTAGTTGGCTCGCCGCAGCCGCGCAGTGCACATGTGTTTCTTTGCCGTTATATTGTTATTTCTCGGTCGGATTTCGCGATTTAACATAGGATTTTAGCAATTATACCATAAATAATAACGCAAATTCGAGAAATGTTACTTACGCATGACATGTTTTCATCACGCGAAGTCGCGTGAAGCGGCCATATGGGCAAGATATACAAACGTGGACACATTTCCTTGGCCGCTCCACGCGATTTCGCGTAAAAAAATATATATAATATATCTATCTTTATAATACCTATATATATTTATAAAATACCAACATATCAGTGATCAGTGCAGATAATTCTTTTAAAAACAGACTCGATAACACAAGTGGACATTGATATGCACGTGTTAGATAAAATGTCAAAAACTTAATTTACTAGAATATTGGTAAGCGGAAACGTAATACAAAAAACCGGCCAAGTGCGAGTCGGACTCGCGCGCAAAGGGTTCCGTACCATTATCAATTTATTATTAAAAAAATACAGTTAAATCAACCTACTTCAAAAACTATAGGAGGTAATTTAATCAAACCAAAAATCGTTGATAGAGTTTATTAATGTGCATAACATATATTTTTTTTAGAATTTTATATCGCGTACTTTAAAAAATAAAGGGGGGGGGACACATTTTTCATACTTTGAGAGCTGATATCTCGAAAATGATTTGCTTAAATAAAAATGAAATGTATAAACCTTCATATCATTTTCAAAGACCTTTCTATTAATACCCCACACGCTTATATACAACTAAAAAAATTTTTTTATCCCCCAGTTACATGTATGGAGGGCCCCCACCCCAATGGTTTTTTTACAATTTAGTATCATAATCCTGTAGCGGTTCATACAACACATACCCTTACCAAATTTCGTTACTGTAGCATTTATAGTTTCCGAGTAAATTGGCTGTGACAGACGGACAGACGGACAGACGGACAGACGGACATGACGAATCTATAAGGGTTCCGTTTTTGCCATTTTGGCTACGGAACCCTAAAAATACCCAAATAACCCAATTAAACGAATTTTATGTAAAGTACATTTATGTGGCATGTTCTCGCATGTATCTCGGTATGTTCGCTAGTTTTGGATTGGCAATCAACGTGTTAATTATTGAATATCTACATATAAAAAGTTAATGATGTTGAACATTTTTTCGCAACACAAGTCATCATCATCAAACTAAGGAGTGTACCGATTAAAAACTGGCATATTCAAATGAAAAAAAATCGGGTCAATATAGTTGAAAAACTTTAATTTCTGGCTTTTTTTAATTAACTAGGAGGTCTTAAATTAGCTAACTTTGGTTTTTTTTGTTGCTACTGCAATTTCAGTATTCAGAATTAAATACAAGTTCTCCAGAACCCCTTCGAAATCTGTTTTTACAAGCTCTTTTTTTTAATTCTCCACTGCACTATTTCGTGTTCTGCAGAAGTGACCAATATGCCAATGCAAAACCCTACACCACTGCCTGAGAAGAATCCGGCAAGAAACTCAGCGGGACTTTCTTTTTTCAAATAATAGTTTTATAACATCTTACAGCTAACATGCATTAATTAAAAACGAAACATAAATTTGATTTAATATAAATATACAGTGTGTGGCCTACAACCGGGGTGAAAATTTAAACGGTGCATTAATAAGCTGATCAACAATCATTTCCACATATCGTAATTTAAAAAAAAAATTGTAATTTTTTGTTCATGTATTTTTCATTATTATGGGTTCATTTACTTGAATTAAAAGTTATCAATAACTTATCATTTTTGAATCATTGAAAAATGTACAATTTTTTTTTTTAAACCGTATCAAATTAGTGTAAAAATGCAAACAAAATTATTGTTATGACTTCCTACCTGGTATACTATCATGATGTCTTGCGACTGACAAGCTACGACATCGTGATGCCAAGATCCAGTACTAAAGGTCCATAGCTTTGAATGACAATATCTCCGAACTTAACCACTTTGAAACACCGGGACCTTTACAGGATTATTGCTGATAGTCTAAGGAGTCACTCATTTCATTTTTCTCCCGTGTTAAAGAGCACACACTGTAGATATAGTACATTAACTAGAGATGAAGTCTCTAATAGTCAGAACAATTATATAAATGTAATGAATTTTGAGAAATGTATGATTTAAAGATATATGTAAAAGGGCATACAATTGTTTTTAGTTAAACGTTAAAATTAGCATTATTATACTGCTAGAGATGTAAAGGTCTCTAGTTGTCAGAGTAAAAAAAAAACAAACGGATACATTTCACTAAATGTTTCAGAGATGTATAAGGTCTCCATGCGTCATAATATTAAATAATCATAAATAAACAAACATGTAGCGAATTCAATTTCTCATGTCAAGAACAGCAGGAAAATTGTTTGAATTTAAGCCATGAGTGAGCTTGATTAGACTGGTCTCCGCAAACAGCACCCGTTCACGAGTATGACGCGTATCTCAGCCATCGCCTCCCTCAACCTTCTTTCGGGAAAGTGGCGACCCGATCAACGACGCCACCGTAAGCAGAGACCTTAAAGTGAGCATGAATGTGCAAGCTATCAGGCAGACAATATAATTTATATACTATGAATGCTGACCATATTTAGTTTCATGAGAATTTATATTCGT
This sequence comes from Thaumatotibia leucotreta, assembly GCA_025490895.1. NCBI lineage: Eukaryota > Metazoa > Arthropoda > Insecta > Lepidoptera > Tortricidae > Thaumatotibia > Thaumatotibia leucotreta. The sequence goes on from JALPQI010003459.1 coordinate 71,134, forward strand.
ACTTGCCCGTTACATATATGACAACTATTACAAGAAAAAAAATAGAAATAGAAATAACTAGGACAGAAAATCTGAATACAAAATTAAAATTACTTAGGTGTAAAGGACTCTAAGTGTCGACATAATATACATTAAAATAGGAAAAATTAAAATAAAAAGATAATCTCGGAGATGTATAAAGTCTCCAAGTGTCAAGACTACATATAAGTAATATGGGGAAAAAAAAAGTGTAAGATAATGACTATCTTACGTCAGATCTATAATTAATGGTAAAAATATGAAACACTAGTATGATAGTAAACATTCACTTATGTATATGATTTACCGAACACGTTAAGGTACTGGCTTAAAAGCATCCTTATCGTTTATGAAGTCGTTAACGGTATAATACGCCTTACTTATCAAGTAGCGCTTAACCTGAGACTTGAATTTATGCTGTGGCAAATTTGTTAAATCACTAGGAATTTTGTTATAAAAACGTGTACAGTTCCCAACGAAAGACGCACTAACCTCACGCACGGAGACGGTGGGCCGACACAGCCAGCTTATGTTTATTCCTAGTGTTAAAGTTGTGAACATCAATATTCTTCTTGAACTCATGAATGTTTTTACGAACATACATAATATTGTCCAGGATGTATTGGGAGGCTACAGTAAGTATGTGTGCCTCTTTAAATTTCTCCCTAAGGGAGACCCGAGCACCTAGTTCATAAATGGAGCGCACAGCTCGCTTTTGTAGCACAAAGATGGTCTGAATATCTGCCGCTTTCCCCCACAACAAAATCCCGTGTGACATGACACTGTGGAAGTAGCTGAAGTACACCAGCCTAGCCGTCTCGACGTTCGTCAGGTGCCTGATTCGCCTCACTGCATATGCGGCAGAGCTGAGTTTGTCGGCCAATGCTGCCACCTGTGCATGCCATTGTAGTTTAGAGTCTAACGTCACACCCAAAAAAACTGTCTGATCTTCAAATCCCAGTGATTCACCATTTACTTTGATCATACTGTTGCTTAACATTGGGTAAGGTAAATTTAATGCACTTAGTTTTCTTGGCGTTCAAAAGTAAGTTATTTACTGTAAACCAGTTTACAACAGTAGAGAGCGCTTCATTAATGGTATCAAAGCTCTTTTCTTTTCTATCCACTTTAAATATGAGTGACGTGTCGTCAGCAAATAATACAATGTCATGTTTCTCTCGCACAAGGTTAGAAAGATCATTAATATATACCAAAACAAAAAAGGGCCCAAAATTGATCCCTGAGGTATTCCAAGAGACACAGGCGACCCGCATGATTGAGTTCCATTAATAACCACTCGCTGTGTCCTATCCGAAAGATAAGAAGATATAAGGTCAAGGGCAACATTTTTAACCCCATAATAGCTTAATTTCCTTTTTAAATTTTCATGGTCAACACAATAAAAGGCTTTCGAAAGATCACAGAATATCCCAACAGCATCTTGAGCTTTATCCCAGGCGTCAAAGATGTGTTTAAGGCGGACAGCGCTGGCTTCAGTGGTAGATCGGCCACTAGTAAATCCAAACTGATTACTATTGAGCAAATTGTTACGCTCAAAGTGGGAAACGAGTTGATTTAGAATGAGTTTTTCAAAAACTTTACTAAGCGCTGGTAATATTGAAATTGGTCTGAAGTTTGAAGGGTCTGTTTTAGTTCCTGATTTAAACAAAGGTATAATTTGGCTGTGTTTCATTAAATCAGGAAAGACTCCAGTATCTATACAACTGTTGAAAATATCAGCTAAATAAGGTGCAATTGATTCAATAATGGAATGTAGTACTTTGACCGAAAGGCCCCAGAGATCTTCAGTTTTCTTAACGTTTAGTGATTTGAACGTTTTTATTACCAAGTTTGGGGTAACATAATCAAATTTGAATACATTAGTACATTCCACTGCATTTGACTCCAAAAGTGATTTAGCTATATCTGGCGATGAATTTAATGATTTTGTGGTTTCTACGGGTATATTAGAAAAAACCCTCTCAAATTCATCCTCCACTTCAAGGTCGGAACATCAATCATTATTAATTTTTAAGCTGTAGTGCGGATCTTTGATCTGACGTTTTCCGGCTAGTCTCGTTGGCATAGATTTATGAATCGAAATCAGTGCCAAAAAAATCAAGGATATTATGCATAAGTCAAGGATATCTTAAGGAACACGGTAAGAATGACCAGATATATTGAAGACAGTCTCTTACCGCTTCAGGTATATGTGAATACTTACATATGTAGGTACCTACTTATTACTTATCTATAGTCTTTGAGCCTGTTTTTTCTGCTTCTGATAGCCAATAGGTACTGGTCAGGATATCAAAGTAAAAATAATCAAGTTATGATTTAGAAGGCTGGAAATTTAATAATTGACCCCTGATCTGATGCTGGAGTTACGTCGTGGCCATCCACGACGTAACTCCAGCATCAGATCAGGATCATTACCCATGTAATGGAGTGGTTAGCTAAATTGAGGAGTGTCTTTTCAACATGGCTTATTTCCTCTTTGACCACTCAATAGAGATATTTCTATTATGAAAACAGAAAGTAACCCTTCTTGGCAGGCTACTCGTAGAAATAAGCCTTTCACACTCCGCAATAATTGTTTGAGATAATGCCCACGGTCCCAAAGCTAATATCTATCACCTAGCAATGAACAAGTTGCAAAACATTCTCAAAATTGCGGGAACATACTCGGAAATTTCCAATCATTTTGATGAGAATTGAATAGTAAGTTTTCATTGAGAATATTTCCATGAGAACTTACAAAACAGTATTATGAAGGATATTGTATTTCACAATTGAGTCAACAAGGCATAAAATAACTGTACCTATACAATGGTTTTGGCGTGGTTAGATTGCTTGTAAAATTTTAATTTCCGAGAACTTTCTCTATAGAACTGGTTTGAATCGTTCTTTATAGGTGCATTCCGACCAAACGAGCATTCGCTGTTCTATCCCCCACTCTTCGTAATCAACGAATCACGTTTTGTGTAACGATTGAATTTCGTAGAGTAGGGGGTTAGAATAGCGAATGTTCATTTGGTCTGAATGCACCTCAACAGAACAATGAAACTAGTAATTAAATATCAATTATCAAAAAGAGAGTTTTGTTAGTTTTAATGCCTATTTTGGACTACCCTGTAACAACTCTAGGTACAACTTATACACGTAAGTAAATGAAGTCTAACTAAACTAACCTATATCTAAGATTGGCCCTTGTAGCATTGTACCGAGGATGCTGGCGGTATTTCCTCGCCGTTTCTCTATATTGATGCGTTGTGCGAGGAAGCCGCCAGGTTTTTGGTCTTACCATAGTTACGTCAACCAGACGTTTCGCGATCTCAAATTTCTATGCCAAACGGTACAAAATCGTACCTTTTGCCAAGACCCTCATATTAATAGCTACGTTTTAAAAAATCGACATTTTTAGCTGCAGTGCCCGCCTTAAACGTATAGTTCGTTGAAGATAGGACGGTGCCAGGGTATAACATACATATATATATTTCAACATCGAATCAAGTCGGAGTCAGATCGTTGGTAACAAGAGACAATAAAAATAATACACAGGATTTCAGTAATATGTATATTATGTAGGTAATCAAGATTTTATAAATTTTGATTTGATCTCTGCATCGACATGCATACTTGCCAGTCTTTCTTTATTTCCAGTAGGGTGGATAACAGTCCAATTGATGTACAAACGTCCCTTTTTAAAGGGAAAGGTGGCTAAAAGTGGTAAGTTTGGAACAGATATATTGTTCACGTGATACACAGCCTAAAACAAATAAAGCAGTTAAATAAGTATTTCTCAAACATGCAATGAAATGTTGTAGTTACGTGCCTAAAAAGTGGCCGGGAAGTACCTCGTTGCCGGCCTAGGCCGGCAAGTACCTCTTTTTTAATTTTCATTTGACATAGGGTTGTGACCTAGCATCTTGGCTTTTAGCCAATAATTATCTGTAAGTAATATTAGTATCAAAAAAAATGATTGGCAAAGTTTTGCAGTTATAATTAGGTATTTAAATTATATCATTTAAAATAAATGTACAATAACTACTCAAAATAATATTTAAAAAGCAGTATTATACGGCGCGATCCGTCGCTGCATGCGATTAATTGGACCCAACCGACCGCGTCGTCTAATACCGCTTTTTTAAATTAAAAATGAGCAACTTTCAAACAGGTCAATCTTAAAAAAAAAATGAGGTGTCGGTGTCGTATTTGACTTTTGTTGTGTTTCAAAGACTTAGTTATGTAGGTTGACTTTACATTTTTTTGTTTCATTTCATTGCATGTTTGAGAAAAGCATTATACATACCTCGGCCATGAAGTGACGGGTTGCCGTCCGAATACTATCCGTCTACATATATTCGGCCGGCAACCAGTCACTTCCCGGCCTCGGTAGTAATGTACTATTACACGCCAGTATTTAGTTGATACCTCGGCATTTATTCATTATTTCAAGATTTGCAAGCGACATTAATCCCAAACATATTTCCATTTTGATAATTTAAAAAAAATATACAAGTATATTTTAAGACCCTACTTGAAAAGCAACGTTACCTTCGGAAACGGACATTTTCTCAAGGAAGGATGCAGTGCCTCCAAGAAATAAGGGCCAATTACTTTGTCTGTGAACAGTACACCACACAGATCTACATCCTGCATACGCACGAAACTGTTACGATACTCGTTGCTCAAAAATTCGGACGCATGCCAGTCAATCTGTGAAAAAAAAGCAGCTCATTTTCTTTGACGATAAAAGTTTAGTGTTTAAATACTAGTGTAGCCACTCACTTGCTTCGTGTAGCTTTTGTTACATGTCATCACTCCTATTTTACATAGACATAAAGTCTATCGCAAAAGTCAAAGCAAGTGAGTGGATAGACATACGAGTAGGTTGATGATAAAAAAAAAACGATAATTGCTGAAAAACAGTAAACAAACAAAGATACTGCATAGAAGCTCCCCTCACTCCAGTTGTTTCTAATGTTTTATTCTTCTTTTTTGCTAAACTGACAGCAGAAGCCAGAAATACATCTTCTGTTTGATGAAAAACAGACGTCCGTCTGGCAGGGGCAGTAAACTCCAGGTATTAATTTCCGATCCTACTCTTTGTGAACAGAACTCTAAGAGTAATAATAAGAATGTACATTATACCTAACCTACTTATACGTTGAATATGACAAAGGAGCGGACACATACTGTTGTGTCAGTCAAACCGAATAAACAGACGACTACACAACGCTGGTTTTCAGGTCGGCCCTCCTTCACTAAGCAACATTGACTGTTATGCGAGTAGAGGCCCATAACAGCTAGGCACTAAATATTTAAATAGGTAACCAAAGAGATAATACAACCGAATACAATTTAGTTCAATATTTTTTTATTTTTCACACCACCTATTCGAATATGGATCTTTTCTTCCCTGCTAAGAGGGAAAAGGTGGGATATCTGTTCAAAGGCTTTGAAATTATGAAAATAAATCGCAACAATCTAAACCAATATTTTTTATAAACGAAACTGCTAATGCTGTGAATTATATTCGCTGCACTTTTAACCGTTACTCTCGGGTTAGTTGCTTAACCCTAGATAGCGCAAACGCATCTTACACTGTCACCATAATTACTGAGTATGTTTAAAAAATACTAATAATAACGCGACCCTATAAGGTAAGCTTCTGCGTGTTGGATCATAAAAAAAAATCTTCAAGTTTCGGCAAGCGTAGTGTAGGACGCCCTCAGGTAAGGTGGAGTGACGGTTTGCGCAGGATGGCTGACAGAAGGTGGATGTGAGCAACAGAAGATCGAAAACGGTGGCGTGAAAATGGAAGAGCCAATATACAGCAGTGCACTGCGATGATATTTTTTTTTACTATCACTAAGTACTTACAGATACATTGTGTCCTAGAGGCACTAAAGTTTCAAAGTGCGCGTTCACATAGTGTGTAGGGTCTTGTCGACTGTAGCGGCGGGCACTCACGTTAATATAAGGAATGTATTTGGGATTCCAGTAAGTTGCGTTTATGTGTTCGAATTCGAGAAAGTATACCTTAAAATAATTAATAAAATTACATTAACGTAAGCGGAATTTAATTTGGCTCAAAATTGATTACCGCATATAGAAAATAATGCTTATTATCACTATGAAAGCATTCACATAACCTACCTATGTAAAATTATATTTAACAAAAGACAATTTCAGAAAACGGTTCGAATTTGAGACGGTATACCTTAAAAATACAATAAATGTAGATTACTGTATGCGGGAATCAATCGCACCATGCCGCGGGGCATTTTACATTTAATTTAGTTTTAATTTTATAGGTTACTACATTTCTTTTAGTTTTATATTATTGCTTTCGTGTATTTCGTTTTAATTTGATAATTTACGTTGGGTTTTATGCTGTTTTAATGATTTATGTTACCAATAGCTTTTAATTGTGTACTTTGTACATATCGTAGACGTTCTCTGACTTTAGATATAATAATTTTAGTCTATTATTATTATCATCATCATCATCATCATCATCATATCAGCCGAAAGACGTCCACTGCTGAACATAGGCCTCCCCCAAAGATTGCCACAATGACCGGTCCTGCGCCACCCGCATCCAGCGGACTCCTGCGACCTTCACCAGGTCATCGGTCCACCTTGTGGGGGGCCTACCCACGCTACGCCTTCCGGTACGTGGCCGCCACTCAAGAACCTTCCCGCCCCAACGGCCATCGGTTCTACGCGCAATGTGCCCCGCCCACTGCCACTTCAGTTTAGCGATTCGGAGAGCTATTTCGGTTACTTTGGTTCTGCTGCGGATGGTCTCATTTTTAATCCGATCACGCAGAGAGACTCCTAGCATAGCCCTCTCCATTGCCCTTTGGGTGACTTTGAGCCTTCTTATGAGGCCCATTGTAAGCGGCCACGTTTCAGTACCGTATGTCATCACTGGCAACACACACTGATTAAAGACTTTCGTCTTCAAACACTGCGGAATATTGGACGAAAATATGTGTCGTAGCTTCCCGAACGCTGCCCAACCGAGTCGGATTCGACGATTGACCTCTTTCTCGAAGTTGGACCTACCTAACTGAATAGTTTGCCCTAGGTATATATATTCGTCTACAACTTCGAGTGTAAAGTCTCCGATTATTACGGGAGTTGGTGCTACATGGGAATTCGACATGATTTTCGTCTTATCCATGTTCATCCTAAGACCAACTCGCTCGGAGGCTTTACTGAGGTCAACGAGCATAGTACTTAAGTCCTCCAAGGTCTCAGCCAAGACTACTATATCGTCAGCGAATCGAAGGTGAGTGAGGTACTCGCCGTTTATGTTGATACCCAGCCTTCTCCAGTCCAGAGTCTTAAAGACATCCTCCAGTGCAGCGGTAAACAGCTTAGGGGAGATGACATCTCCTTGCCTAACTCCCCGCTGCAGCAGAATAGGTTTCGAACTCTGGTCTTGGAGTCGGACTGACATTGTGGCGCTCTCGTATAAACACTTCAACACCTCGATATAGCGGTAGTCGACTTGGCACCGTTGGAGAGACTGTAGTACTGCCCATGTTTCGATCGAATCGAAGGCTTTCTCGTAGTCCACAAACGCTAAACAGAGGGGCAGGTTATATTCTTCGGTCTTCTGTATAACCTGGCAAAGCGTATGGATGTGGTCTACGGTACTAAAGCCTCTTCGGAAACCGGCTTGTTCGGGAGGCTGGAAGTCATCAAGCCTGCGTGCAAGACGATTCGTAATGACTCTTGAAAACAGCTTATAGACATGGCTCAGAAGTGAGATGGGTCGGTAGTTCTTCAATAAAGCGTTGTCACCTTTTTTGAAGAACAGTACCACCACACCTCTGTTCCATGCCTTTGGCGTTCTCCCTTCCAGTAAGACGGAATTGAACAACTTCTGAAGGGCCGTAAGGATCGGTTTACCACCCGCCTTCAGAAGCTCAGCTGTAATTCCGTCCTCCCCAGGCGCCTTGTTATTTTTGAGCTGTTCAAGAGCCATTCTAATCTCGCACAGGCTGATGTCCGGGATATCTTCTGTGTAGTGTCGGGTCAGTCTAGCTCTGAGGTCTTCCGCTAGATCAACTTCGAGTCTGCTAGTTGACGTGTACAGCTGTCCATAAAAACCCTCTATCTCACTCAGCAGCTCAGATCTGGATGTGACGATTCTACCATCCTCAGTCTTTAATTTGGCGAGCTGGCTTTGCCCAACAGACAGATTCCTTGCAAAAACTTTAGAGCCCTTGTTCCGCTCGATGGCTTCTTCTATACACTTGGTACGGAATTGGCGCATATCGCGTTTGAGGGACTTAGAGATCTGTCTGTTGAGCTGCCGTTATAAAGTCGCATCAACTGAGGATTGTAGAACCAGTTCACTTCTTTTTTCCATTAGCTTCTGAGTGGAGTCTGAGAGCTTTCTGGTCTTATTTGTCCGCTGGGTCTTAAAAAACTTAGACCCAGCGCTATGGACAGCTTCCACAAACCCGTCGTTGAATACGTCCACATCATCGCCTAGGCAATCGAAACGGTTTTGGAGTTCCAACTGAAAGCTCTCGGGGTTTTGGAGATGGAGTGCAGGACGGAGCGTAGACTTCATCAGTCGCGAGCGTTCTAGCTTAGGACATATATTCAACGTGCCTCTTACCAGGCGGTGATCGCTACCGGTTTTAACCGTATTGATCACAGAAACATCGTTGAATATATGTCTCTTCGTCGACATGATGAAGTCGATCTCGTTTTTAGTTGCACCGTCGGGACTCATCCAAGTCCATTTTCTGTGCTCGCGTTTCTTAAAGAAGGAGTTCATCATGTAGAGTCCCTCCTTCTCCAAGAAACCAGCCAGCAGATGGCCCCGGTGGTTCCGACGTCCAACCCCAAATTGCCCCACCCTCAGTTCGTCACCATCTCTCTTGCCCAGTTTCGCGTTGAAGTCCCCCATAACAACGGTGAAGTAGGTTCTGGAGCTATGCATGGCTTTTGAGATATCATCATACATAGCCTCCACCTCGTCGTCGGAGTGTGTCGAAGTCGGCGCGTACACCTGTATGACCTTCAGCGAGTATCTCTCAGATACTCTGAGTATAAGGTACGCCACCCTAGCCGACACACTCTCGATCTTCACCACGTTGTTTACGAGGGACTTGTGGACGATGAACCCGACACCTCCCTGGGACTGTTGGTCGCCCTCCCGGAAATAGAGCAAGTTGCCGGACTTTAGGATTATCGTGTCCTCGCCCTCTCTTCGGACTTCTGACAATCCCACAATGTCCCAACGCAACTTGCTCAATCCTTCCCCCAGTTCCACTAACTTTTCGTCGGTCCGCAGTGTACGTGTGTTATAAGTTGCCAGGGCCAGAGGTCGTCGGTGGTGGTAGCCGGATCTTTGCCGGAGATTCTTAGCACCCCTGACCCCGCTAGCATCCTGGCCGCTACCATAACCAGGGCACCGGGGGTCGCCGGAACCTCGGGGCCGCGGCCTTTTTTGTGCTATCATTTTATTTTGGGGGGTATTTGCCATAATCGCCACGCTTGGCATGCGGGTTGGCGATCGCAGTATCTCCACCGCACTTTAGGGATGCTGCTGCCCATCCCCCGGTGGTCTTGGTCGTAGTTTTCAGACATACCCGGGTCAAGTGTATGATCAGTAACACTTTAGTCCCTTAGTCGACTCCTACGACACCCACGGGAAGAGTTGGGGTGGTGACAAATGTATTCTTACTGCCGTCACCACACGGTTACTTTATTATGGTATAAGTTAATCATTTATTCTAGTACAAAACATTTGTGTCATTGACTTTACTGCTCCCTGTTTAATCAATACCACCATAATCGTAACCCTAGTTATGACACAAAAACAGAGGCTCAAAAACTCCCTCTCAAACCTTAAACTTTTGTTGGGGCGTTCTACTTTCTCATTCTAATAAATTATCATTATCAAGTAAAAATGCAGAAAAATTGTGAGCATTCCGTCAATTTGACAGTATTTGTAGCCTAGTTGGTATATAGTGACCCTGCCTATGAAGCTGGAGGTTCCGGGTTTTTAATCCGAGATTACCGTCGAACTAGGTCGATTTGTGTGAGATGTTTCAAGATAATTCTTTATTTTACTAGTTTGGTTTTGGAACTACAGAAATTGTTATTGAGTTGAAAGTTCGTCTTGCTACCTGTAACTATACGTATAATCTGAGGGGGAATTTCTTACCCGTTCTTTGCCGGCTTGGATGGCAAACGCTAAACACGCTAAGCCCGCCAACAGCGAAGAAACGCGATAGGTCATACTCATTGCCTTTAGTTTTTATTTCCATAGACATCAAACGACCACAATAAATGATTATGGTAGATTTATTGCTATAAGATTAATTCATTTTATTTAGGTACTAAAAGTCTGAAACGCGTGTCGGGGTAAAATTTTCTACTGATTTGGTGTCGCAAATATATCAGTGTATTTCAGTGTTTCGATGATGGCTATCAGTAAATAATGAAGTAAATAACGACTATGAATTTTAATTATTGAATGTCTATAGAAAGTTAATGATGTTGAACATTTTTTCGCGACACAAGTCATCATCATCAAACTATGACACACCCGGTACTTAGATGCGTAAATGTGCGTCTGATGCGAGTGTCATGTCCAATAAAAACCGTCAAAATATACTCTCGGCCAAATAATACGGGTCGAGTGTAAAATTTCATAGAAAATACTATAAGCCTGCTATTATCGAATATATTTTTTAAATGTATACAGGATAAGTGGAATCAAATACGAATAATAACGAATATACGAATATAAGTGGAATACTTTTCCTCTCAATTGCTCAAAGGTTAACTGGAAGAGATCCCTTGCAGGGATAAGTTCGCCTTTGTACATTGCTATTATTTTGTTACAATTGTGATTTATATGTTTTGCGTGTACAATTAAGTTTATATTTCACAACTTCATTCTTTGCGATTTAAGGTTTACATATTGTAGTAGCGCCCCACGCATCAGCCTTGCACGGTGTTTAAAGTTTTTATTTTTTTATTTTTATTTTTTTTATTTTAGCAACACTAAAAACATTCCCACTATCTTTCACCCCCTCTATCGGGGTTCCATAGTCGGCTCACTGACTGCCTCGTTCGAATCATTCAACGTTTCCGTGCTCAAGCCTTCGCACGCCAAGCAACACGCCGAATTTTCTTCAACGCCGAGTTATCTTCAACGCCGAGTTTTTACAACGCAGAGTTTCTGCAACGCTGATACGTTACTGCTAACAGGGCAGATACTGTCATGCTTAAAGTCTCCAACGTCGAGTTTTCTGCAACGCAGAATATTTACAATGCTGATACGTTACTGCTAACAGGGCAGATACTGTCATGCTTAAAGTCTTCAACGTCGTGTTTTCTGCAACGCAGAATATTTACAATGCTGATACGTTACTGCTAACAGGGCAGATACTGTCATGCTTAAAGTCTTCAACGTCGAGTTTTCTGCAACGCAGAATATTTACAACGCTGATACGTTACTGCTAACAGGGCAGATACTGTCATGCTTAAAGGGTAACAAGTAGCCCAAAGGTACTGTTACGCCAAGCTAGCCAACAATAGCTAACGCCGAATATATGCAACGCCGAGTTTTCTTCAACGCCGAGTTTTCTTCAACGTCGAGTTTTCTTCAACGTCGAGTTTCTGTAACGCCGAGTTTCTGCAACGCCGAGTTTCTGCAACGCTGATACGTTACTGCTAACAGGGCAGATACTGTCATGCATAAAGGGTAACAAGTAGCCCAAAGGTACTGTTACGCCAAGCTAGCTAACAATAGCTAACGCCGAATATATGCAACGCCACCGAGTTTTCTTCAACGTCGAGTTTTCTTCAACGTCGAGTTTCTAACAACGTCGAGTTTCTAACAACGCCGAGTTTCTGCAACGCCGAGTTTCTGCAACGCAGAATATTTACAACGCAGAGTTTCTGCCATGCCCATTGGTAACCAGTAACCATACAAAGGTACTGTTACGCCAAGCTAGCTAACAATAGCTGATGCTGAATTTCTACAACGCAAGGCCGAGTTTCTGCAACGCAGAGTTTTCTGCAACGCTGATACGTTACTGCCAAACCGGGCAGATACTGTCATGCTACTCATGTTTTAAGACTAAACCAGTAACCATACAAAGGTACTGTTACACCAAGCTAGCTAACAATAGCTGACGCTGAATTTCTACAACGCAGTTTTCTACAACGCAAGGCCCAGTTTCGCCAACGCAGAGTTTCTGCAACACTGATGCGTTACTGCCAAATCGGGCAGATACTGTCCGAATATGTAGCTACCGCTGAATTTCAGCAAGGTCCAGTTTCTACAACGCTGATGAAATGAAATGAAAAATGTCTATTTGATGCTAAAAATAGAAACAAAAGGAAAACTTAATCGTATGCGTAGTGCCAAATGGGGCTATTACTGTCACGTTTAAAGGGTAACCATACAAAGGTACTGTTACGCCAAACTAGCTAACAATTTAGCTATGTACGCCTGTATCTCCAATTTTGGGATCATCACACGAGCACCATCAGCACAGCCCAGCCCAGATTCTGTACGCACGACATCTTTTCAACCGGTCATCGGCACCAGAATGTACCCACTGAATGCACACCGTTCTCGCTCGAGGAAATAAAATTGGACGAGGAAATCGTCAATTGACTGGACAAACTAGCTGAAGAAGGTCATATATGGCCAATTGCCACCTTCTAGTCATACCCCTTCTAAAACCTATAAGCGACGCATGTCGTGTTCTATGCGATTCTCATTTTACACAGACAAAAACGAGAAGGAATTTTGGCATTTCTGCAATAAATGCAAATTTAAAGGATAAGTTACTGTAAATAATGCAGAGCGAGACAAATTTTTGTTCGGCAAAAACGTGTCTAATAAGCTAAAGCGTAGACCGTTACTACATTTAAAAGAAAGATACACATTAACTGTATAATTTATTTAATAAAGAAAATTTCATCATGAAGAATAGACACCGCCGTCAGAGAGGTCATGTAAACTACAACACTCTGCATCGGAACACGACATATCCCTCGCCGGATGCAGGGCGCCATCGTGCCGCAGCGCTGCCCGCGCCGGCGCCGTCGCCCGCCGCCAGCTACAGCGCCCGCTACCGCAGGGGCCGCGAGCGCGTGCGCACGCCTCGTATATACGAGCAGAAACAATAACACACGAGGTACAATACACTGGACGTCTGCTGCACTCCTCTCGCTCCTGGTCAGAAATCAGGGTCCTGGTCAACTAGTGATCCCGTTATTTTATCATGGAGGGTCAAGAGATATCTATTTTATCATTATCACCTCCTATTTCTACCTAATAATCTAAATATGAACAAGAAAAACTTGATTACAAAATGGCTATTAATAAACTGTTAACAATTTCATTGCGGATGAGTGCTACGCGCTACGCTCATAGCCAATCCCGTGATTTTTTCCGCTTTGTAGCAAAAATTGACCTCCCACAGAGAACTCCCCTCGAGAGTTCCCCGCGCTCAAAGTGTTAAATCAACGCCATCACACCAACAAATTCCTTGCTGGATCTTCTGTTACACGTATTTAATACTTACTAAAATATGCTAACAGATGTGACATTGTACCCTTACTGTTAATAATATTGATATATTAAATTTAAAATGTATGAATACATTTGTAAAAACCGGTTGTACGTTGTTTCATTGACAACATTTTCGCAGAATATTGGTTCATAGAAAATGTTTCTCGTATTTTCATTTCATAGAATGATCAGTTTTCAGAGCTCTTACATTGTATAATCTGGTTTTGTATATTTTTTATTGTTCAGATATGTAGTTCTTAGAATTTCATTTCATAGCGTATTCAATCAAATATTATTAATTCGTAAAGTATTTTTTGTCTAGAACAGTTGTTTCAAAAACTGAATATTCATAGAATGTTGTTTGTCATTGTATGTCACAGTGAAATAAATATATATTTTCATTTCATTTTCATCAAACTTAATATTTTTTATTCAGTCATAATTAAACTATAGAATTATCATTACATACCATTATACAAATACAAAAGAAATGCCTTTGTCCAAAGAATTATAGTAAGCGATTTAGACCTGGGAACCGGTCGACGAAGCCCCGCTGCGCGGGGCTTCTATTTCTGCTCTAAGGGATATAAGGTAACTAACGAACCTATCCAGGTTAGAGCAGGGGAGGTACAAATTTGTTATTTTTTAATGCGGGGGGCTCCGCCCCCCGAGCCTCCCTTTATAGGTTTCGCAAGGATGACGATACGAAAACAATTAATTAAAAGTAAGTAGGTATTTTATGTATCCGGGAAACTACGCTCGAAACCTAACCAATGCAAGTCGGTTTTACCCTGATTTATTACTTGGATTGGTTAGGTTTCGAGGCTAGAACAGATTAAAAAACTAACTTACCTAACCCAACCTATCCTACCTAACCTACTTTGCCTACAATCTACCTACTTTTTCTGGTAGCAGTTTGGTTTTTTTAGAGGGAGGGCGAATCAGTGTATAAGAAACAAAATACTTACATGAAATATGACATGGTAAGAATATCACTATGCAATAAAGTAAATAGTGGAACTAAATATTATATAAACTAGTAACTATAAAACAACAATCTATGAAATAAGTGCCTACAAAACAAAAATACATGAAATGTAATTCTAGTGTTTGGTTACTTTGTAAAGTAAAAAAGTTAGATAGCAATATACATGGAACTGAATGTTTGTGAAATATGTTTTAAGCAATTGAATATTCTATGAAACAATAATATTGGAACAGAAAGTATATGATCCAAATAATATATGAACAAATTTCTGTGAAACGAAATTCTATGAAACTTCTGTCTATGAAACAGTGTGCCACCGTAAAAACCACCACATTTTCAAATGGAAGATTACCACACAGCTTCAAAATTAATAAAAAATAATTGTTACATGTGTCTCCAATAGACTTATAAGATGCGTATTATTTAATACCCATTTACGAACCACACGGAAAATATTATCTCCAATTCATGTTGGATATTTTATATGAATTTAATTGTTTGGCGATGGTTTAATCACGATCACCGTACATATTTACAAGGATTCTAAAACTAGTTTATGAATACCTTGGATGCAAAGAGTTATTTATATCTTGTTATTTATATTCAATTCGAAACATATATGCAATTAAGACTACCGTCCCGTCGTCAGAAGTTAATAAAGTATAAATTACGGAATATCGCAAAATTAATTAGTCTTCGTATCTCTGCAAATGTGCTGGACATAACTAAAATTTAATCCCTTCAGGTTAAAATCAGATTCAAGCAATAATAATTATTTTCTAATGCTTCCACTACTGGCTGGGGAGCTTTCAACGTTGGTAAAGAAGCACACTGTTATTGGAAAGATACGGAACTAAGATGTCACATTAATAATTTGAAATTAAAAGTAGCGTTTTTGGCTTAAAAATGTTTTTGTCCACAATATATACAATTGTGAAATTATGTTTTTTGCTTCATACATAAACACTAAGAAAAATATACACGCTGATCAATTATCTCGTAGATAATTTAGCGACTGGATGGGAGTTAGGAAATTATGCCTATAAACAAATAAAACAAATACTTGTTGAACCGGAAGTAGATTTATTTGCAAGCCGATTAAAAACAATATTGCCTCAAATACGCTTTTACAATAAAAATATAATAATAAAGTAACGCTTTTCCAGCAGAAACTTAAAACTTTTTATGCATTTCCTTCATTCGCTTTAATTAACAAACTTCATATTAAAAATGCATTGGCTTGGCCAACACAACCCTGGCTTCCATTCTTTGAAAAGTTATTGGTTTCAGAATCCATACAACTCCATCCAAATATTTGATTCAAATATGGAACTATTAATAATTATATGTCGAATTGTGATGGCGGCGCCACCAGTTCACAACAAAAATCTTCTTTATTTTTATTTTGTTTTTATTGTTTTTATCAAAAGCGTGGGTAGTCCGTTGCAAATAATGAGTGTTATAAACGTTCAATCGCTGTCAACTGGTAGCGACACCTATTGACGGTTGCCATAATTATTATCCTTTTTCTTACTAGCAACACTGTATTGTAAATCAAAGTTAAGCTTGGCTTTATGTCATGTTGGCCAACCTGCATACTGTTTCCAGTCGTACTTAATTCTGAATGGGTGTTAATTGTAATTTGTAAGTTGGTAGACTGGAAACGCAGGCATGGGGCTTGTGCTCGATTCTGATTGGTTTAAACAAGTTCCCCCCTTTGCTTGAACATGGCTCTTGGCGGGAAACTGTATTGAGGTGGTGGGACAGAACCGCCACGAGAGGGAATTCTGATTGAACCTTGGTTGCGAAGTAGACGTTCTCGCCAAGAGACTTGTTGGTTTCCAGTCTATCAAAACCTAGGATACCTAGCTAGCTACGATAAGCTATAAATTACAACTTTTAAAGATAATGTGCTTTATTATAACAAGTGTTGTGCAATAGTGTCGTTTCGAATAAAAGTGTGTTACTGATGTTTATAACGTCTTTAAATTTGCTATCGTGTTACGTGCATCGCTATGTCCGAAACCCGAGATAACGCCCAGTTTCCTGATCCGGTCGCTCCTGATCCGTCATCAGAAGCGGGATTCAATCGGACTCATAGCGAAGAATCACGGATTAACGAAAATTAGCTGCGTACATTACTGGAAGCCCAGAATGAAAACATTAAGGCTTTGATTAGTTCCATGCAACCTGCGAATACCCGCAAGATTACATTACCGGATGTCGATCCTGATAAGGCGGATGTGGATCCACGTGCATGGTGTACAACTGTGGATTTGTGCCTCGGAGAGTTGCTTGATTTAGGCCCTCAGTTGTGCATTGAAGGGCAATGCATCGCGGCGGCTATCACGAGTGTTTTTTTGCTGGCATGACTTTGCCTCAATTTAAAGAACTTTTCCTGGCTCGTCATGGCTTAATTGCAACCCTCATCAACATGCAAAAAAGCAAGCCTAAAGATAACGAAAATATGGCATACTTTCGACGTCATTGATGGTGGAATGTTTTAAGGACATGACGACTGATTTGATGGAAATCAAGACCCGCGAGCAAATGCAACGTGAACTTCCGTGCTCCTACACGAAGAGAAAGAACAACTTCTCTTCAATCAATTCTTCCTACACGAAGTGGCCGCGACCTGCTGCGCCGCCTGGGCCTGTGCGTTGCTTGTCATGTGGCAAACTAGGACATCGCAGCGCTGAGTGCTGTTCCAAGGATTTCAAAAGGTTATGTAATCGTTCGTATTTTTTTCTGTGATTTCTGTTGTAACAATACGTGTGGGTAGGTGTAGGTACCCTACCCACTTGACAAAAAAAAACAACGGTAATTCTAGTAATTTCAAAGTATATCATGGCCCATACTTTTGTTACTTACTTAGTTGTGAAATACTAGCAGTTCGGAAACATGGGCAAGTAGCCCTTTGTTTTGTTTTGTTTTAGAGTAAAAATTATTCGTTATCGTCACAAACATTTTCAATCCCTGCCTGTTGTCAAGTTTTCTATGCGTGTGAAATTACCGTTACAGATGTTCAACTTCAACAAACTCACTGTCAGAGTAGCCAACAGTTTCGTCCATGAGGATTATGCTGTGGCGAGGAAACGAGTGAAATGTCCAAGAAATTAAGAAGAATTAAGACGCCAACTCTTCGGGAGTTCTTGAGCAACGGAACGGAAATTTAAGGACAGGTTTTGTTCCAATTGTTTTAATGCATGATTCGAAGCAGTAGTTTAAAGAAATAACGGTTGACATTTCTGTTCGTAACGTTAAGTTTTCGTGCTCTCGAAATATTTCATCATTTTTGCAAGATTAACTTAGTAGTAGTAAAATGAAGCCTATTACTATTTAATGACAATGGAAGCAGATACCAATACCCTAACCTAAAC